>LNAC01000750.1:182804-204173 GCA_002007465.1 Ailurus styani
GTGTCAAATAAATAAATAAAATCTTTATAAAAAAAAAATTTAAAAAATAAAAAAATAAAATTTAAGCAAATAAAATTAAATTTAAAATGGCATACGAGGGGCACCTGGGTGACTCAATCATTAAGCGTCTGCCTTCAGCTCAGGTTTTGATCCCAGGGTCCTGGGATCGAGCCCCATTTTGGGCTCCCTGCTCAGCGGGAAGCCTGCTTTTCCCTCTCCCATTCTCCCTGCTTGGGTTCCTGCTCTCGCTGTCTCACTCTCTGTCAAATAAATAAATAAAATCTTTTTTTTTAAAGATTTTATTTATTTATTTGACACACACAGAGAGAGATTACAAGTAGGCAGAGAGGCAGGCAGAGAGACAGGGAGAGGAGGAAGCAGGCTCCCCGCTGAGCAGAGAGCCCGATGCGGGCCTCGATCCCAGGACGCTGAGATCATGACCTGAGCCGAAAGCAGAGGCTTTAACCCACTGAGCCACCCAGGCGCCCAGAATCTTTAAAAAAATAAAAATAAAAAATAAAATAGCATATGAAAATATATGTAAATATAAAAATATTTTTAAAGCAGACTATCCTGTCTTATCTCTCTGAGGATATCGTTAATTTTTTTGCTTTCTTTTTCTCTTGGAGATGCCGCCACTTCCAAATGATCTTTAGGGAATTTCTGTCCAATTGTGTTGGGTTCCCAGAAAATCTCCAGGCTGGATGTCAGGGTTACAATCTAGGTAAAGGAAGAAGGAAGGGGGTCTGTAAGTAATCTTTCTTTCTCGGTATATTACCCTTCTCACAGCTATGCCAGTCCTCCCTCTGTCTTACCGTCCCCAAGAATGGGAAAAGCTCCATTCTTTGGTCACTGTGGAGAAGGAGCAGTCCACTTGACAGATGCAAGGGAAAAGGGGGTCTGAGGACCTCTTTGCTTCTTGAACTGACTTTCAACTCATCTTACTCTTTTTGCCACCGCTTTATTCACAAAATACCAAAGTACCTGCTGCCACAAATTGCTGAGCACATGGAGGATTCTGAAGTATAAAGCAAATGACATTAGCTTCTCATCCTCTGGCTTAGAATTCACCTTACTTGGGTCTCTTGGTTCAGTTACCACACATTCATCTATGTTCCAGCATTTAAAATTATTCTGCTGTTATCCTTTTCAATTCTCTTTGTCCTTGTAAGTTTAGCCTTTAAAAAATCCATTTATTTAAATTCTTGTTTGCATAGAGAAATTCTGGAGACTGGGGCACCTGAGTGGCTCAGTCGGTTAAGTGTCAGCTCAGGTCATGATCCCACAGTCCTGGGATGGAGCCCCAGCATCAGGCTTCCCGCTCAGTGGGGAGCCTGCTTCTCCCTCTCCCTCTGCTACTCCCCTGCTTGTGTTTCTCTCATTCTCTCTCCTGCTCTCTGTCAAATAAATAAATAAAATCTTTAAAAAAAAAAAAAGGAAGAAAAGAAAGTCTGGAGACACACATAACATATTAGTGACAAAGCTTACAATGGACAGGAAGACAATGGGATCCAGGCCAATGGGAGACATGGATGAGGGAAACTTTTTTGCTTTGTGCCTTTTTACACTTTTTTGGTTTTAGAACCATGTGAATATATTACTTCATCAAACTTTAACTTTAGGTTAAGTTCTAGGAAGGAGTGGAGCACAATGTATGTGTCTAATCTGTTCTCTTTAACCGGAGTCTCAAGTGTTGTTTTTCTAAATTTGCATCTTCAGGGTTGAGACCATGCAAAGCTTCCCACCAAAAGCAATTCTAAGCAAGTTCAGTAGCTATAAGCAAAAATATGGACAAATTTGACTCTGTGAAAATTAAAGATTTCTGCAAGGCCCAAAACAAAATCAAATGAAAAAGTGTCAGAAGACCAAAAACGAATCGGCAAAAAATCTTTTCAGCAAATATGAAAAAGGTACCATTTTCTTAAAATCTGGAGTTCTTACAAAAGAATTAAAAATAGATTGAAATCCAATTGAGAACAATAGACAAAGGAAATAGATGGAATACACAGGTATTTACAAGTAGCTTTTAAGTATATGAAAAATCCTCCACCCCACTCATGGTTTAATGAATTAACATTAAAACGAGAAACCAGGGGCGCCTGGGTGGCTCAGTTGGTTAAGTGCCTGCCTTTGGCTCAGGTCATGATCCCAGGGTCCTGGGATCAAACTCCACATTGGGCTCCCTGCTCAGTGCGGATCCTGCTTCTCTGTCTCCCTCTGCTGCTCCCCCACTTGTGCTCTCTCTCCCTCTCTCTCTCTCTCTCTCTCTCTCTCTGTCAAATAAATAAACAAATAAAATCTTAAAATGAAAGACCATTTTCAGAATGGCAACATTATAAAAATCTCATAATACACATAGACGAAGTGAGGAAATGGAAAACAGGGAGACTAAGACATTTTTAGTAGGATTAAAAGTTAGTACAAGCTCTTTGTAGTATGGTTGGGTACTATCTGTCCAAAGTTTAAAAGTTATACCCTCTGGCCCAGCAACTTCACTACCAGAAGTGTGTTCTATGAATATGCTTGCACTGGACATTAAGATATATTGAAGACATATTTACAAGGATATTCATTACAGCCTTATCGGTAGTCATAAAAACCATAAGTAATCCAAATGTTCACAGTAGAATACTGCCTATATAGATTATAGAATCTTCATTCAGTGGAATACTAAGCAGCCATTCGAAAGAATGAGGCACCTTTATATCTATGGAATTCTCTCCAACATATATTAAGATTAAAAGCAGAATAAGGAACTATGTGCATGACCCCACTGGTCTGCATGGTGGTTTTAGACAGTATTTTTTTAAAGATTTTATTTATGTATTTGAGAGAGAGAGAGTGATAGCCAGAGAGCATGAGCGGGAAGGAGAGGGAGAAGCAGGCTCCCTGCCAAGCAGGGAGCCCATCACGGGGCTCAATCTTAGGACCCTAGGATCAGGACCTGAGCTGAAGGCAGATGCTTTACAAACTGAGTTAACCAGACTTCCCATAAAGTATTTTTTTCTTAGAGACATAGATAGGTTTACATACACAGAGACTCTCTCTGGAGGAATATGGTAAGAAACTAGCAACTATGGCTACCTCTTGAGAAGAAAGGGAAGGAGATGTTGATGTTGTTTCTGCCTTAAATATTGTTTTTTACTTGTTGTTTTTCAACCAAGTGAATGTTTTAGAAAAATAATGGACACACTGGTCAGGGGTTTGGGTTGCAAACAACAGAAACAAACTCTGATTAAGCAGAAGATGAATTTATGAAGGGATCCTGGGTGGTTCACAGGTGTCGCAGGAGGACTGGAGACCCAGGTGTCGTGGCGAGCCAGAAACGAAGTCTCGAGTTAGCTGTAGAACAACGGGCATGAAGACACTGCATAGGTAATGCTGCTGGGACAGGGGACATCCTGAGTATGGATGCCCATCCCCACTGGTAGAACCCCCAGCACTGAAAACTACCAACTTCCTCTATATTTGGGGCTGCTTCAAAGCATGAAGGGACCTCCAAAATCATGTACTCCAACCTCATTTGTAAGTCAAGAATGATTTCCCTGGGGGTGGGAGGAAAGCAGGGGATTAGAGGGTTCACCCAAGATCCCCAAGCCAGGAGAGTACTAGAGCTGGTACCTCCCTCTCTAAGACCGAGCTTGTTGCATTATGTTGCTTTCTGCAACTTTAAGAGGAAGAGGGAGGGCGTTGCTCACTTTGTAAACACTCAGATGTTCAGATCACACTTGATTTCTCAGACAGCCGTGCTGGGCTGGTACTCCATGCCTGACTAGCTGCCTATGAGTTCTTTTTTTTTTTTTTTTGCTGCCTATGAGTTCTGCCATGAGGTTTTACTCTTGCCTGCTGCATGCCTTTCTAACCTCCTTTAACTCTTTTTTTTTTCATTTTAATTCCAGTGTAGTTAACACACAGTGTTATATTAGTTTCAGATGTACAATATAGTGATTCAAAATTACATACATTACTCAGTGCTCATCATGATAAGAGTTGTCTTAATCCTCTTCACCTATTTCACCCATCCCCCCACCTCCCCTCTGCTAACCATCTGATTGTTCTCCATAGTTAAGAGAGTCTGTTTTTGGTTTGTTTCTTTTGTTTTGTTTTGTTTTGTTTTTTTAGAGGGGGGAAGGGCAGCAGGAGATGGAAAGAGAGAGAAACTGAAGCAGACTCCACGCCCAGTGCAGAGCCCAAGGCTCTCATGACCCTGAGATCATGACCTGAGCTGAAACCAAGAGTCAGACACAACCGACTGAGCCACCTATGTGCCCCAAAAGAGTATTTTTTGGTCAGTCTTTTTTTTTTCCTTTGTTCATTTGTTTTGTTTCTTAAAGTCCACATATGAGTGAAATCATATGGTATTTGTCTTTCTCTGACTCACTTATTTAACACTATATTCTCTAGGTCCATCCATGCTGTTGCAAATGGCAAGATTGCATTCCTTTTTATCACTGAGTAATATTCCATTAACTCTTTTTGGGACTACCAGTCCTTCACTTTCCAATCTTCTCATGGCAATTTGTCATCTTTACTTCTCAAGCACAGCTTTATTACTTGCTCATGTCTTGCCAAAATATTGAACAAGACATGGTATTAGATGGATGACAAGCTGAAGGAACAAAGACAAGATCATATAGATGCCAATCATTTATTTGGGGAATAGTCATTTAATGCTAGATAATGAGGACAAGGGTCAAGATACAAATCAGAACTAGAAATACTTCTTGCCCTCTAGAAGCTTACTTTCTAGAACAATTGTTCCAAACCCTTCATCATGCCACTCAATCCAAAAAAAAAAAAATCAAACACATTCCCAACAATTGCATATTTATTATAAATCATATAAGCTCTTCTGTACTGATTTTTAAATATTGGTAAAGCTTAATTTTCTTAGTATCTTAGGTTAAAGAATAATAAAAAGAAGTTTTCACATATTTTCTTCCCACACCTCAGTGTACCATCTTTGGCACTCCCTTGGGCACAGTTCTAACAGGGGAATCAGATGGGTACCCCAGTATACTATACCACAAGAGTGTGAAGAGGGCTCTCAGAGTGAGCAGAGTATTCTTAGAGCATGCAAAAAAGAAAGGAAAGCTGAAAATATTCAAGAGCTTCTGACCTAGCTCCTGAGCCTAGCTTGAGCCAGGGATTAATCCTGGCTTCAGTTCCTCGCCGATGGTCGTGCAAAGACTGCTTGATAAAAAGGCTTCACATGAGAGCCTCCCTCACCTCTGAAGCACCCATCTCTCAGCACCTCAGGCATGTGAGGGCTTAATAAAAACATGTCATCCCATGATGCTAGGGACAGACATGTCTGACACATGACCCAGAACCACCCTTGACTGTCTACACTATCAACAGCAGGTTGGCAAGTGCCCTGGATGTGGAGACAGGACACTGAGTTGAATCCTCTCTTACTAACCAATGGTATGACTACAGTCCCTCAGCTTCTCTGAGCCTCAATTTTCTCATCTGTAAAATAGAATAATAAATGCCTTCTAGGATAGGGACACCTGGGTGGCTCAGTGGGTTAAGCATCTGCCTTTGGCTCAGGTCATGATCTCAGGGTCCTGGCATCAAGCCCTGGGTTGGGCTCCCTGCTCAGTGGGGAGCCTACTTCTCCCTTTCCCTCTACCCCCCTCCACCTGCTCATGCTCACTCTCTCAAATAAATAAATGAAATCTTTAAAAAAAAATGCCTCACATGTGTCGGGTTCTTCATTGTGCATTACATGTATCACCTCATGAAATCCTCATGACAACATGATGAAGGAGATGCTATGACCATTCCCATTTTGCAGGCGTGAAAACTAAGCCCATACCCTACCCCCATCCGCTCACTGCTGACCTCACAGTGCTGCGCAGGGCGGGGACAACTAGGTAACACGATCTCTGAGGTACACACAAGGTACCGCTCATTACACGTTGTGTAAGGTCTAGTCATTGTCCTCAAGTCTAAATTCAAAATATGCTTTTCTACACAGCCCTGAAGGTCAACAAAGTAGGATTTGGTTGGAAAGAAAAGGTGGAGAAAGAGAACTTTAAAGTTAACCTCACTGTTTTGGATGTATGAATCTGGGAAGAGTGCCAGGGGAAGAATAAGGAGACGAGCTCTGCCCCCCATTTACGCCTGAATCTGGACACATCGTTTGAGCTGAGGTTCCTCGTCTCTTAGGGATCCTAATAACGGAGCTCTATGCGGCCTTCTTGTTGACTCTTCCCGAACTGCGTCCTCAAAACACGCTGCGGTCTGGACTCTCCCTGCTGTCCGGGCAAGCAGTGGAGCAAGGCAGGAGCACTGGGAGGCGCTGCGCAGGTCAGGGGGGGCTCACTCGGACGGTGGATGGGGACTCCGGCCAGGGCCCTGCTGGGCCGGGCCGGTAATTACAAGGAAACATCGCAGAGAAAGTTTCTGTTGTGGTCGTTCCCTCTGTTGACTTTGGGCAGTTCTGTCATTTTTTAACTGACCCTTCCCAGATGAGATGGTCAGTTTTCAGCTGGGTAAAGTCAGAGCTTTGCAGCTGATGGGGTATTTGACTCCACCGCGGCTCGGTTGCTGGAGGGAGGCCAGGGCAGCTGACCCCCCCCCCCCCCCCCCCCCCCCCCCCCCCCNCAGGGCTGCAAACTTGCTGACAGTGGCCGGCGGCCTGCAAACCCAAACATCCTCCTCTCCTCCGCCTCAGGGGGGCAACCCAAAGAAAACCACACTGCTAGCTTTCCAGAGCCAGGAGTCTCCAGCCATGCCCCCTCCCTCAGCTCACGGCCACGTGGGGACAAGGTTACGGTTACAAGCTGAGAACTGCTGACCTCTCCGTTTTGGTTGTTGCTTAAAAAAAAAAAAAAAAACACCAAAAAACAAAAACCACACATACACTTTCCTTCATGGCTGAAAGCTTCACATAGTTGATTCAAACCCAAAGGTGTATATTTGCTCTGCTTTGCTTTTCTTGTTTTCTTAAGTTTGAACAGTATGAATGCAGCCGTTTAGGAGTCAGAGAGAAGGAAATCTCATCTGCTTAGAACTTTTCCTAAACTTTCCAGTTTCTTTTGGCCTCTGAAAGCCAAAGAATAGAGTCTTTTATGCCTAAGATTAGAAACATCTGGCCATCACATTTGAGCGAGGCTGGGCCGGAGGAAGGCAGAGCCAGGTGGAATGGCCTGCCTGTTTGCACTATGGAATTTTCGGCATGGAGAGGATTAAAAGTTACTAAAGTCAACCGCTTCGTCTTATAGATAAAGAAACAGGCCCAGAGAGGTTAGGACTTGCTTAATATCACATATCTTGTAAGTGTCAGAGGTGAAACCAGAACTCGGGAAATAAGGGAGAAAACTTACTCCCGCCTACCTCTCTTTACATTTACCCATGCATAGGGAGGAAACGAAAACAGAGAGAAAGTGCTTATGAGTATTCTGAAGCACTCTATTTAACTATTTCCACTTGGGCACACTTCCGCTCAGGTCTCCTCCACTGGCTATCTACACTTCCTCGGGAGAAGAGAGGGATTTAATGTTCCCAGAGCACCTACTATGTGACGAGTGTTATTGAATTTTCACAATACCACGAGGGAGGCATCATTATACCTGTTTCGCAGAGGCTGAAACCCAGAGGTTAAGCACACTTGACCAAAGTCACACAACTCAGAAGGGGCAGAGTCAAGATTCGAATCCAGATCTCTCCAATTCTGCAACCTCTAGACGGCATGACGTCACATTGCCATGGTCACGGCGCACGTCACACTTTTTTTTAAATCACACTTTATACCTTTATACTTCCCCACTTTCAAAATCGCAACCTCGCTTTCATAAGTATTACTTTTGTGGACATGCTCATTGATACAACAAATATTTATTAAACAGCTTCTCCGTGCCATGCACGATCCAGACACCGAGCCTACAGCCTCGAGCAACATGCCTGGATCCCCGCTCCCGGAGAGCACAGCTTTTCAGGGGTACTCAGACAAGAACCCAAACCAGTAAGTCAGGGAAGGTGACAAGGGCTAGGGCGGTGGGTAGAGAATAAAACAAGGCAGGGGAACAGGAAATGCCAGGAGCTGCAGATTAGGAAAGATGGCAGTTTGAAATGGGATGGTCAGAGAAGGCAGATCTCATCGGTACATCTGAGCAGGTCTGAAGGTGCCAAGGGAACAAGCCCAGTGGTTATCTGGGAGAAGAAGGAAGGGCGAGTTCAAAGTCACTGAGGCAGGAGAAGGCCTGGTGTGTTCAAAAGCAGTTAGGAACCCTCAGGGCCAGAGTGGAGTGCACAAGGGGGAAAGTAGTATCAGATGAAGTCAGAGAGTAATGGGGGCCAGATGAGCTAGGGCCTGGGACCAACAAAAACAGCAGCTCTTCTCCTGAATGAGAAGGCTGCCATGGAAGATTCTGAGTAGAGGATCGACACAGTTTTGTTTCCAAAAGGGTCCCTATGACTATAGTATTGAGAGTAGACCAGGGGATGGGGAGCAAGGTGGAAGCAGAAAGACAGGTTGAGAGACCGTTGCAATGAGTCAGGTGAGAGACCATGTGACCAGGCCTGGGGAGGTAGAGGAGGCAGTGAGGAGCGAGGCAACTCAGGGTGTATGTTGCCAGTGAGACCAGTGTGATAACCTACTGTCTAACGTGCCATGCTGTCATATAGCATTTCCCGTGGTGATCTAGGGTGTCCCCATGGGCACTAGCATAGATAATCCTCCTCTTAGCATTGCCACTCACGCTCTTTGCGAGTTTTTCCTTAAAATGAACTCCTGGAGTTGGATGACTGAGTCAAAGAAGGGGAATCATCCTCATGCCCCTTGCTCCGTATTGTCTCTTCCTTAGTCGGCTCCGCCGGCGGGACCTGGAAAAATCCTTCATTTCAAATGCTCCGGAATTTCTCTCCTATCCCCAGCATCTCTCACCCTCTCTCTCGCTAGGGTTTTCTTTTTTTTCTCCCTCTCCTCCCTCTCCTTTTGGGGAACTAATAAAGGGGAAGGGTAACAAAGATAGACAAAGTTTAATGTTGGCTGCAGACAGAGGTAAGAAAAGACAAGGAGGGATTTCTTCTTCTTTTTTTTTTCTTCATTTTTTTCTCAGGGTCTTACAGCCCTGAGAAAGGGCCAGCTGTTTCCCTTAGTTAGATGAGAATCTTCTTCTGTAAGAGTCAACAAACTAACAATACTGCTGACTTAGAGACCCCTTTTTTTTCCTTCTTGGGAGATCAATGGACTTAACAATTTCAATTATCTTTCACAATGTCCCCTGGTGCTAGATCAAACTGCCTCCCCTGAACAAACATTCCTCTCACCAGGGTGGGAAGTTCACAAACTTTTTGACTCGTTTCTTCCCCTCCTCCATCTGTTTGGTTCCCCTGCAAAGTTGCTTTCTACAACTCTGAAGTGTCCTTGCTCCGTCCTCCTTACCCTATTTCATTCTAAGTATGGAAGAAAAGGTTTTCATTATTTAAGGGCAGAGGGATTCTTATAGACTTCAGGACCAGTTTGTCAGTTTCTGCTGCTCCTAAATTTCATACGGAAATGCAAGAAACTCAGAATAGCCAGACGATCTTGGAAATGGACAAAGTTGGTGGACTCCTGCTGAAAGACTACAGTAATCAAGACAATGTGGTACTGGCATAAGGGTAAACATTGGGATTGATGGAATGACTTAAGAATCCACAAGTAAACCCTGACAATTATAGTCAGTTTATTTTTGACAAAGAAAATTCATAGGAAAAGAATAGCCTTTTCAACAAATGCTACTGGGACAACTGAATATCCACACGCAAACAAACGAATCTGGACTTTTAATAAATATCATACACAAAAATTAACTCAAAATGGATCATAGACCTAAATGTAGGGGCTAAAGACCTATATTTTCTTTAAGATTATTTATTTATTGGGGCACCTGGGTGGCTCAGTCGTTAAGCATCTGCCTTCGACTTGGGTTCTGGTCCCAGGGTCTTGGGACTGAGTCCCGCATCTGGCTCCCTGCTAGTCTGGAAGCCTGTTTCTCCCTTTCACACTCCTCCTGCTTGTGTTCCCTCTCTCCTGTCTCTCTCTCTGTCAAATAAATAAATTTTTTAAAATAAGATTATTTATTTATTTGAGAGAGAGCGAGCCCATTAGCAGGGAGGTGGGAGTGGGAGAAGCAGACTCCCCACTGATAGTAAGGAAACTGATCCAGGGCTCCATCCCAGGACCCTGGGATCATGACCTGAGCTGAAGACAGATGCTTAATTGACTGAGCCCCCCAAGCGCCCCAAAACTATAAGACATTTAAAAGACATCTTCAGAGTAAGCCTTTGTGACCTTGGATTGGGCAGTGATTTCTTAGATTAAACACCAATAGAAAAGATTGATGTGTTGAACTTCATCAAAATTAAAAGCCATTGTGTTCAGAGGACACCATAAGGAAAGCTAAAAGGACGGCCCAGAGAACGAGAGAAAATATTTGCAAATCATAAATCTGATAAGGGACTTGTATCTAGAATATTTAAAACTCTTACAATTCAGTAATAAAAAGACAACCCAATTTTAAAATGGGCAGTTACAAGAGACATTTTTCCAAAGAAAATATACAAATATACAAATGGCTAATAAGCACACAGAAAGTCATTAGGGAAATGCAATTTCACCCACTAGAATGCTAAATTAAAAAAGGCAGACAGTAACAACTTTTGGTGAGGATGTGGGGAAATTGAAACCCTCATACACTGCTGATGGGAAAATAAAATGGTGTAGCCACTTTGGAAAATGCTTTGGCAGTCCCTCTAAATGCTAAAAATAGAGTTACCATGTGACCTAGCAATTCCAATCTTAGATATCTACCTAAGGGAAATGAAAACATATGTTCACACAAACACTTGTATGTGAATGTTCATAGCAACTTAATTCACATAATAAAAAAAAACAGGAAACAACCCAAATGTACACCAGCCGATGAATGGATAAACAAAATGTGATATAGCCATACAGTGGAATGAATAATCTTTGGCGATAAAAAGCAATGAAGTACAGAAACATGCTACAATATAGTGAAACTTCAAAAACCTTTTGCTAGGTAAGAGAAGCCAGTCACCGAAGACCACCTGTAGTGTGATCTCATCTATATAAAATGTTTAGTGTAGGCAAATCCATAGAAACAGAAAGTAGATTAGCTGTTGCCTAGAATTAGGGAAAGCAAAAGGAGGGTGGGGGAGTAGAAACAATGAGTGAGGGCTAACTAGTACAGGTTTCTTTCTGGGATAATGAAAATGTTCTAACATTAATTAAGGGGATGAATGCACAACAGTATATCCTAGAACCCACTGAACGGTATACTCGAACTGTGTAAGCTCTGCAGCATCTCCATACAGCTAGTTTTAAAAAGCGGCTGCTTGCTCTTAGAAAATGACACCACACCGTTCTGTTCAGTGCCCTCAAAAAATTAGTTTGTGTAATGCATGAAGGAACATGCTATGAGATTGGCCTACAAGGTTGCTAGTAATAAAAGCTGGAGACAGAGAGGGATCAGGGGAAGAGGAGGACAGAATAAGGGATGGGGGAGGGATGATAAGGAATAGGCGAAGAGATGCACCCAGAAATGAAGACATAAATCGTCTTAAGGTTGGAGAGCCAGGTGGGAAAGGGAGAGGAAATGTGGGAGTGAGTGCAATTTGCAGGGCATCTTTATGCTATAGGAATCATGGTTCGAAGCGAAACTGCAAAGAAAATAATTAAGAGAATAAAGACTCCACTGACGCGCTGTGTATATCATGCTGTGTAGAGCTGATGGAAGTTACTCGGTAAAAGTATGTGAGTGCTGTAGACGACTGGGAAAAGGAGCCACGGCTGCTGTTGCCACATTGGTATCAAAGCACAATTATAATGAGATTCTGCCAATAGCCAGAAAAGATAAAATGTTGACCCTTCTTAACAACGCTGTGGATTAACACAAGGTAACTTTTAGGAAATTGCTTCTTTGTCTAAGCAGAAATCCACATTTATAATCCTACTTGTACATGTCTTGCATCTCAATAAGGGTATTTTGAATTCCTAAAAATGTTTTCCCTAAAGTAAAGCTTTTTAGAGAGATGTTGGATCTGAAATGTGTCCATTTTTTAAACGAGAATTTTAAAATAAGAATCCGAGGCCAGTTAGATGATACAATGGTAAGTCGCTGTATCTAGTAAGACACACACTCGGGCAGGCACACACTGTCTCCCCAAAGTTCAAAGCATGGCGCGCTCCAGGTCACCCCACAATCAGCCTGTCCCTGGTAGGTCTGTCCCTGCCTGCTCAAGAGCCCGTCTCCTCCTCACAGTCATCTAGGGCAGAAAGGCCCGAAACAGAACAGCTGGGACCAGGGCTTATCATTCCTAAAGATGCCAGACGGTGATAGTTATAATAATTAGCATGTGTAAAGGGCTTTGCGGTGTAAGTGTCACCACCGTGCATTTGATTTTTGTTTAATATTAATCTTCATAAAAACTTCTCCTTTTCTCCCCACCCCCCCAGAAGAGACAATCAAAACTTAGGAATGAAGTGAGATCTCTCCTCAGGTAGGTAAACATACCTAAACCTCTCTCAGTCTAAAAAAATGAAATCCATTCTTTACTTCAGGTGCTCTCCAGCCAAATTCTCCCTTTTTCCTAAGTCAGCTTTTTCAAAAGCAGCTCACACTTACCGTCTCCCCTTCTTTGTACTCGTTTAGTTCATTCTCCCTGTCTAAGCAATGTAATGTAGCATGGCAGGTCACAAACTGGGGAGCAGAGTCGCCCTGCTCCTTCCAGCTTGGATCATGCCTGGTTATTAAACGCAACTCTGAGGGCTTAATAAGAGGAATGTCCTTGACCACTCAAGACAGCCGGCAAACTCTGGGCAGGCAGTCTGGCGCGGGAAGCTTGTAGCACTCCTCTGAGCTTCGAGGAGCTTCCCATTCTCTGGCTACTTCCCCCTCCTTCCTCTCTGGAAAGGAGGAAGAAAGGAAAGGAGGAGGGAAGGAGGCAAGGACAGTTTTAAAACAAAATCATCTGACTACAACCTCCATTCCCTTTTTTCCTTTACTGGGATCCATTCGGACTCACTGCTGTTGGGTCAGCTAAAACAGAGGCCACGTTTTTGCCACTTACAGATCTGGCCTTATAAGAGAACTGTTTCCCTCACCTCCTATCAAAGTACCTATCATTCCTCCATTGAAACTTCATTAATGATCTAGATCTTGGAAGATTTTCTGGGATGAGGAGAACATCATAGTGGAGCATCTCAGGAGAGGTAAAGAGAGGGGGCAGAAAGGAAGGGGATTTGCCCCAAAGCATGCTTCACCTGCCCCCGAGTGCTCCTCGGACTCAGTCCTGGTCACTTACAGGAGAGGAAAATGCGGTGAAAGAAGGCCTCGAGTGAGTTCACGGTCTTGCTGCACAGTGAGCTCTCTCTCCCCTCCCCGCTGCACTAACCATACTTCCTGTTCTGCTGTGTGAAGTGTGAGTCTGGCACTCTATGAAGACACAGTGCCCACTTTCAGCCAAGCAAAGCAGCCTTTCCTGCGGACCGAGATGACCAAGCCTCATCTCAGTGCCCTGCTTCTCCGGCTGCAAAAGCAGGGCCTGGCTCCCACCTCCCCGGATCCAGAGGTGACGAGCCACTGCAGAGGGACGCAGTTCCCAACCTTACCACGTTTCAGATCTAAACATAGCTACTGCCCGTTACCCCTTCCCTATAACTCAGGCTGCTGAAGAATTAGTATCTCCTTTGACAACAAAGGGGACGAGTATGAAAAGGCAGGGTAGTCCAGGGGCAAAATCGGAAAGTAGGTGGAACGTATCTTTGGTGTGCTCTCTTTTTCCTTTCTCCTGCTCCCTCTACTGAAGTCAGGAAAGAATCTGAAAATGCTCATGTGTACGTTAATGTGAATTTCAAGGTCTCAAATTGTATCTCATGGGACTTGATCTTTGCTTATAAAATAAAAAAAAAGTTTTGGCCACCACGAGAAACAGCTTGTCAGGCAGGTAGCCAAAGGACTTTTAGGGAACATGGGGGCCTTCTTCTGGGGAGCATTGAGCAGAGAGCTCCTTAGAACCACACATAGAGCCGGACCAGGGGGAACGTCCGAGACGGAGGGTCCACAGTCATTCATGTCGGGGACTTTCCCCCAGCCTCTGCCTCTCTGGTGGCTTTGCTGTCATCACCCACCTTCTTAGACCAGACCTGGGGACACTCATGGGTGACCCGGGAAGGCTGGATAAGGGGAAGTGGAGGACAGGCAGTGCTGATGATTTATTCAGCTCTGTGGCTTCTTACTCCTCCACAAGGCTCCTCATCAGAGGGTGCGGCTTGGGTCATGCTGGGCACTCAGCAGCTTTGTGGTGGGTATCGGTTTGTGCTTCCTCCCCTTTGCTTTCGATTCAGTGCTTTCCTGTTGCAGTCTGAGCAGTTCTATTTAAACCGCAGCCCCACAGCGGCTACCGCTGCATGCAAACTGGGCCCATCGAGGGGCAAGTGTAGGGCGACCCGAGGGGAAGGAAGGGCTGAGAGGTGAGAAAGGAGAGTGGTAGAAGCCAGCTGGAAATGAAGAAAAAATTCCAAAGATAGAATGTCATGATGAATAATAATCTGGAAAACATTCCAGTAATTTAAAAAATATGTTCCAGCTCATATTCGGCTATGGTAAAAGTCAATCCTGACCTAAGTTAATTAGCTCAAATATATTTTCATTTGAACATAACCTTGGAGGTATTTTTTAAGAAATAAGAAATCTATAGGTGAGATAAGGTGAACTGGGGCTTTAATTCAAGAATTAATTAAAAATTAAGTATCCAAATTCAGTTCTGATTCAGGAATAAGACAAACGACAAGTTGGGGGTAGAATTTAGTTTAGACGTGTTTGAGGTCCAGGCAAAAGAACAAGCATCTGTGAAGGCCTGGACTCAAGAGAAGGCAGGGGTTGTTCATACCACGGGAATCCAGCATGAGTGGAGTTCAGGCTGATGGCAGGTAGGCAGGCCATGGAGAGCTTATGAGCCATGATAAGACGTTTGGACTCTAGTCCAAGGGTAGTGGGAAGCAACTAAATGATTTTAAATGGAGGAGGTGAATTTACCAGAAGCGCATTTATAAAAAAAACTTTTTGGTTGCTGTTGGAAAATGATCCAAGGGGAGAAAACCTGAGGCAGGAAACCAGCAAAGACTTGCAAAAGTCCAGAGGTGATTTTTTAGGCCTCATGAGGATGAGAATAGGTGGGTATAGATTCAAAGAAGTTGATTTACTGGACTTGGTTATTGACTGAATGGAGAGAGCAAGCAAAAGGGAAATCAAAGATGAATCCCGGGTTTCTGGCTAGAACAGTGGGGTGGATGTTCTGGCATATACTAGGAAAAGGAATATTAGAGGAGGAATAGTCTGAGGAAGTGAGTTGATTAATATGGCTTCAGGAATATCCAGTCAGAGAGGTTCTAGAAGGTAGTTGTTATATTAGTCTAGAGTTCAGGGGAGGTGGCGATTTGGGAGTCACTGGCATATAAATCTCATAAGCCATGGAAGAGAGGAGATTTCTCAGAGAATGCGTAGAGGGAAGACAGGCTGACATAGGACAGGGTCCTGAGGAACACCAAGAAGAGCTTGCAAAGGCTGCCTAAGAGCCATGAGGAAGGTAGGAAAAAATAGTGCGTGGAAACAGGAAGACAGTGAGTCTATCAAGGAGATTAATGGTGTCCATTTCTGCTCAGTATCAGGTAAGATGGAGACTGATATATCCACCAGATTTAGTAATGCGGGGCATTACTGTCCTTTATGAAAGCCCCTTCCGTACAGTGGGAGTCAGTGCCAGATTAGCCCGTGTTTAAGAGAGGGAGAAGGGAAGAATTAGAAACAGCAAGGTGTGCAGACTAACCCCTCTCCCTCAAATGCCCTTCCACACTTTACCGACTTGGTAAAATCTTCCTCATTCCAGGGCAGGGCTTAAGTGAAGGGTATTTATAAGCAAGCAAACAAAAATCCAAGGAATATTTTCTTTTCCAGAGGCAAATTCAGCCAGGGCTGGAAGTCAGGAAGTGGGTGACTTACTCCATGCTCACCAGACAAGAACTCCCAACCAATAAAGAAGGCCTGTGCACTCTCTGGTGCCAGTGTGGGGGTGTTGGTCTACACTAAGCCAAGAATGTGATGCAATTCTTAAGAACAGGAAGAGGTTTAGCTGGGATGGGACAAGGACTCTGACTTGAGGGGTGGTGGTAGAGGGAGTGGAGTGGGAAACCGAGTAGCTTTTTTTCCTTTTTTTTTTTTTTCTCAAAAAAGCAGAGCTAGAAATGAGCTGACAAAAGCAGAAGGGACTGAAAAACTATACCTGAAAGCCTTTCTACCCCATCTCTAATTATAGTAAAGCACACAGAAAAAGAATCAGGTTCAGAATTGGCTCTTGTACCACCGATTAGGGGAGAGAAAATACCCACCTCAGGACTCTTGCCACAGGAGGCCTCCGCCTGCACTTTTCTCTTGAAGCAAAGAACAGCTATTCTAATCAGAGAGGAGAAAATTCGCCTGTAAGATGGGGATAGTGCTATCAACATCAATGGAAACATGTAGAAAAGCACTTTACCGTGCTATTTAAGAGGAGTTCAGGGGTGCCTGGGTGGCTCAGCTGGTTAAGCCTCTGACTCTTGATTTCGGCTCAGGTCATGATCTCAGGGTCCTGGGATTAAGCCCCACATCGGGATCTGTGCTGAGCATGGAGCCTACTTGAGATTCTCTCTCTCCCTCTTCCTCTATCCCTCCCCTTGCTCACACCCTCTAAAAAAAAAAGTTGAAAAAACAGTTCAAATGTTAGCTGCTGATGTTCTTGCAAAGTATAAAAGCACAAGGATATTTTTAACAAATTTGAATAATAAAAGAATGAGAAATATTAGATACAGATGACATTTGCTCCAAATGACACAGATGCACGTTATGACAGACATATTTGGACACTGCTGAAAATTGTTCTTTGGACTTAGCCAGGCATCTTAAATGGAAAGAATCAGTCCTGAACAACTTACTTTCTTCTTAAGAAAAAGTTATTTAAGAACTGGCGCTATTATGTGAGATCTAAAAATCTGGGGTTAAATGGAAAAACACGGCTAAAGGTTTTTGCTTGTATAGGTCAAATCATTAAACTGAGATGAAAGAAATAACCCAAGTTATTTTCCTCAGAGGACAGAGAAAAGGCAAAAACTTATTTAAAATGAGTGAATTTTTGGTACGGCATTGATTTATAGGAATGAGATTTGCTTTGTCTGTCACTTAAAGACCATCATTTTTTAAAGACTACTCTTTATAGTCGTTTTCCTCTTAAGGAAACAGTACGTTAGGCACTTTTGAGGAAGTGGCAGTCTTCAGACTGGAGTTTTGCTGCCCTCTTCTGGGAACATGAAATCATGACCTGAGAAATGGACCCCCGCTAAGGGCTCCTAAATACGGCAACGCGACCAGACCAGACAGGAAACTGCCCCATCAGTACTAAAATTATTACAGAACAAGGTCGTTAGTTTCCAGAGGAACAAGCAGAACTGCGCTGATCACTAATGTATCCTTTGAACAGTTAGAATGGTAATGATAACAGTGATATAGTGCGGTACATATATAGGTCACTTCATAGTTCATAAAATCTTCAAGACCATTATCGCGGTTTTGCCTCCTATCCTCAAATAGTCTGCATGAAGTAGGTGAAGCAGATATCATTCCCATTTTCCAACCATGGGAAACTGAGGCACAGGGTGCCTAAGTAACCTGAAGTCTTATAGCTATGGACTGGCAAGCTGGGTTTAGAAACCACGCGTCCTGGCTCACCGTTCAGTATTTTCTAACTTTCCCCGCCCCCACCCAGACCACTGCTGCATGTGACGGTAGTTTGTGTCTATTGTGGTTTCATATAAATCTCTATCCTTCTTCAATAATGTCCGTTTTGCACTACACTGTTTACCTAACTGATGAAAATAAATATACTGTTCTGTATATAATTCTAGCAAGGCTACACTGTTATTGTAGGCAAAACGATGAAAACAAACCTATCTACATAAATCCCACAAGCAAGCAGATGGGCTATACCAGAAGTTCTAAAACTTTTGCTCAAAAGTTCTTTAGCATCTTTTTTTTTTTTAAGACTCTTTAGCAAGCAGACTCTTGTAGTATTAAGTCCCAACTCTGTTATGGGGGAAAACTGAGTTTTGAGAAAAATGAAAGAAAAAGTAAAGATGGGGGGAAAAAGATGAAAACCACCAAGAAAAAAAATTTAAAAAAAGAAATTAAAAAAAAAAGAAATCAAGAAAAACCAGCTTGAGAGTCAAAGTACTTTTATTCTAAAGTTCTAAGTGTGCAAATAACACGCTTTCCATATTAATGTAAATGGCCAAACAAAAGGCACACAAATAAATATGCTCCTCAGTCCTTACTTCTATAGGTCTCACCATCTCCCTCTGCATGCCCAGCCCAACAAACCTCACTGCCTACTCACACTACTTACAAGGGAATCACTGGGAGAAGTTTGCAAACTGCCATCAGTTGGTCACAACTAAGCCTTAAACCAGTTTCTTTTTTTAAGGTTATTTTTAAGATGTTATTTATTTGTGTATTTATGTATGTATTTATTTATTTAGAGAGTGCACACAAGTGGGGGGAGGGACAGAGGGGAAGTGAGAGAGAGAGAGAGACTCTGAGACTTCGAACTGAGCACAGAGCCCCACATGGGGATCAAACTCACGACTGAGATCATGACCTGAGCTGGAATCAAGAGTTGGATGCTTAACTGACCGACAAATCCAGGTGCCCCAAACCAGTTTCTTAACTCTAGCATGGCAAAATACATCTTACTTTATATGGCATGATGGTCAAGGTATTTATCTGGTCTCACTTTTTCAGATGACAATTTGGCAAGGGGTTAAGTGACATGAAAAAGCTTCCTTAATATTATCCACACATACAAGCATGATGCCTCTGTGGCCAACTGAAAACATTTCCAGACTGAGATCTGCCAGTATATTTGACTTCTGTACTTTCTCAAGTCAAATTTGTCTCCACATCTTAATTTCTTGTTTCTCTTCACCTTCTTACCTTCCAATTGTTTTCTGCCCTAAAGAATCAGTTTCAATTCCTATATTATCTCTCCTCCTTTTCTCCAGTGTGTTCACCACATACTGCTAGAATCTTCCTGTTATTCCCTTATTTTGTTCTTCTTTTTCATTTGCCTTTTCCCCTTCCCATCCCTTATTTAAGGTGTGTGGGGGGGGGGCAGATGGAGAGGGAGAGACTCTCAAGCAGGCTCCCCACCCTGCTCAGAGTCCAATGTGGGCTCACTGTGGGGCTTGATCTCACAAACTTGAGATCATGACCTGAGCTGAAATTGAGTTGGACGCTTAACTGATTGAGCCACTCAAGCACCCCTCTTTCCATCCCTTATTAAGCCTGTATCACTTTATCCCACTTTGGCTTTCTCCTCCTTTCATTCAAAATACGTGTATATCCACAACTTACAGAGCAGCCCATTTCCAGAAAACTTGTGCATAATTTTTTTAGATCAATTTACTCATTCTGCAAATATTTGCCTAGTAGCTCCAGGTCTGCCATTGTATCACATCCCAAGGATTTAAACACACATGAGTAACAACTGGTATCTACCTCAGGGACCTCAAGTATAGAGCAGAGATAAGAGCACACTGTGTTTTAAATTTATAGGTTCTACGCTAGAAATATGAACAAGTTGCTATGAGAGGATGAATCCATAGCTTCTCCCAAGTTGGTGGGAGGGAGGACATGAGAATGTTGGGAAGGATTTACAAACGAGGCTATAGAGCTGAGTCTTTGAAAGATGACCAGGGGCGCCTGGGTGGCTGTGGGTTAAAGCCTCTGCCTTCGGCTCAGGTCATGATCTCCGGGTCCTGGGATCGAGGCCCGCATCGGGCTCCCTGCTTGGCGGGGAGCCTGCTTCCTCCTCTCTCTCTGCCTGCCTCTGCCTGCTTGTGGTACCTCTCTCTGTCAAATAAATCAAATCTTAAAAAAAAAAAAGAAAGATGAGCAGAACTTTAGTAAGACTAAAAGTGAAAAGGAATAGAGGTAAGGTACGAAAAAAAAAAAGTCTGGGGAAAAGGAATGAATGAGCCAAGGCAAAGATAAAGTGCTTGACTGTTTAGAGAAGGCTAGATAATTTGGTGTGACTGAAACAAGAGGTGATGGGGAGTGGCATGGGAGTCTGGAATGACACAGTGGGGCCAAACTATGAAAGCTATCTGGTGATTTTACCCAAAGAAATAGGGGTACGATGGCTCTTAAAGAAAATTTCTGGCATTAACATGGTAGTACTGAGTTAAAAAGGGAAATATATAAGAAAAGTAGTAAGGAGTCTACTACAAGAGCCCAAGTGAAAGCTAATGAGAGTTTGAATCTAAGGCCAAAAGGAAAGGAAATGATAGATAAGAAATATTTTGGCAGTTACGAAGAACAGATTTAGGTTAACAATGGAGAAATTAAAGGAGAAAAATGAGGTAAATGCAGTTCATGACTTGTAGGTGAAGTCTAAAAATTAGAACTAGGAAGCAGAGGTCAGGTTTTACCTTGAGAGTACTGGGATGAAAGTAATGTTTTAGATACACTGAAGAATTTATGGGTGGGCGCCTAGGTGGCTCAGTGGGTTAAAGCCTCTGCCTTTGGCTCAGGTCATGATCTCAGGGTCCTGAGATTGAGGCCCACATGGGGCTCCCTGCTCAGTGGGGAGCCTGCTTCCTCCTCTCTCTGCCTGCCTCTGCCTACTTGTGATCTGTCAAATAAATAAAATCTTTTATAAAAAGAATTTATGGGCTATTCAAATACAGATATTCAATAAGCAGCAAAAAAGTTGGGGCCTGGACCTCAAGTTTGAGGATAGACAGGTATATTTTGGAGTTACCTGTAATACAATGATAGTTGCAGCCCTAAATACAGGAGACAAACCAGAGGAACCTGTTCTTAAATTCTTGCAATGTTTGAGGGTTTTTATAAAGGGGTATCTTAAAGCAGAGGCATAACTGTATTGACTGATAAGAGAATACTGTGCTTTTAATAGTGACATAAAATCACTAAAAGGTAAAATGAACTCAGATCTATAGAGTGAATATAAGTTGATTCTGAAGTTCTCAATTACAGAAGCAAAGTTGTAGCATTACATTAACTCCTAAGCAAAAACAGCACCTAGAGAAATGAAGTAAAATAGAAAAGGATCAAGAAGTGAGGGGTAGGGGCACCTGGGTGGCTCAATGGGTTAAAGCCTCTGCCTTCGGCTCAGGTCGTGATCTCAGGGTCCTGGGATCGAGCCCAGAATAGGGCTCCCTGCTCAGCACGGAGCCTGCTTCCTCCTCTCTCCGCCTGCCTCTCTGCCTATTTGTAATCTCTCTCTCTGTCAAATAAATAAATAAAA
>LNAC01000750.1:204903-239296 GCA_002007465.1 Ailurus styani
TCCCCGCCAAGCAGGGAGCCTGATGTGGGCCTCGATCCCAGGACCCTGAGATCATGACCTGAGCCGAAGGCAGAGGCTTTAACCCACTGAGCCATCCAGGCGCCTGAGAAGTAAATTTTTTAAGTAGAATAATAAAATATAATCTAAAATATGGATTCAGGTTCAGCATTTAGAATAAACTTAACTAGGAAGTGAGTGATTAAATTGCCTGAGATAGTTTTATACTGTTGGGTCAACCGTGTCTGTACTAAGAATAGGATGTAGGGGCACCTGGCTGGCTCGGTCAGTCCAGCATGTGACTGGATCTCAGGGTCCTGAGTTCAAGCCCCACAATGGGTGTGGAGCCTACTAAAAAAATAAACAAAAAGAACAGGATGAAGGCTCAACTTGCCCATTCTATTCCAAACTAGGGCACACTATAAATTTTTCTTTGGGGACCTTTACGGTACAAGGTATTTGGTCCAATCAGTTAATGTGCAATTATAGTAGTAACACCTATAGAACCACTGCTCTTTGCCTTTTTGCTGAGCTGTCTGAAGACAAGCCAGTGGGGCTGTCAGTTCCGTTAATTACACCAACCAAAAGCCTTCCTTGTATGGTCACCAACATTCAAGCCCTTAGTTATGAAAACTCCCAAGAAGATGGAAATTTAGATGATGTTTTCTTATACATGTATTATTAAATGCTATGTATGCAGGAATGAGTATCCATTTGTTTTCATTTGCTTTTGCAAGACTTCCTAGTGATAAAAGTAGAAAACATAACATTTAAGATCCTTAAATGTGATTTTTGAGGAACTAGGACCAAATTTTTAAAGTTTTTCTATGGAACCAGATCCCTGAATGCATTACAGGGAAATATCTGATAGAATTTGGGGGTGGGGTACACAATTTCTTAAGAATACATCTCATCCACAAAGTTATTTCAAACTGTAGAATTATTCCAAGTCATGATAGTTGGACAGTTTTCAAGGCTTCTGGGTACTTACCTTTGAGTTCCACTCCTATGCATCTGGGGGAGTTCCTAACTGGGGATCAGGGACCACTACATCATGAATGGGCTTTGTGGAATTCTTGAACACCCACAGTATGCATGCATGCATGCACATACACTGAACATTTTTCTGGGGGTAAAGGTACATACCTTTCATCAGATTTTCAAGGTTTTCCAAAAAGCTTATAACCACTAGACATTTAAATGAAGAGATGTATGTACAATGTGCCAAATATTATTATACTTTAACATTTGTGAGACTTAATAAAAGCATGTCAAGAAGTTCAATATCATAACAACCAGAAAAGCTACTTTGTAAAATTAGTTCTGCACCTTTAGTTCCCAGTGGTTTACACAATCCTCAGCCCACTGCAACCGGACTTCTGCCCACTCCCCTGGAATAACCTCTGCATGCAGGATGACATTCCTTAACTATAAAATTCAAACTACATACTTATTTTGATCTTTCAGTGGTACAGTATAGTGGAGTAAAGTACAGACTCTGGAGTCCAACTGCTTAGGTTCAAATCTCAGCTCCATCACTTTCTAGCTCTGCAACTTGGGGCAAATCACTAACTCTTCTGTGCCTCAAGAGAAGTATCCTTTGTGAAGTTTCTTCATTCATATGGTGTAAACAGTACTTACTTCAACCCATGAATGTGAAATATAAGCTCCAAACAAAGACAACATTGTCAACATTAAATTTATTTGGTACCTGGGGTAACTCCTTTCTTGAAAACCGCTGGAAACCTGCCTCCTATGCCTCATTCTACCTCTGATGCCTCCTCAGTTTCATCTCTCTACTTTCAGGCTTATCCCTAATACATGTTTTATACTTTGGCCAGAATGATCATTTGAAACCATAAACCTGATGCCATTTCTTGCCACTGACGTTAGTGTGGCCTAAACTCTTTAGCGTGGTAGACAAGTCTTTTTATTACAATTTACCAGTCTGGTTCTTCTTCCTCACGTCTCAACTGCCCAAACTTACCCAGTGAGTTAAGCTGAACTAAGCTAATTACCATCCCCATATAAGTCCCACTCTTTTACTCATGATATTGCATAAACCACTGACTCTGGAATACCTCATTCTCCTTCTCTTATCACACTCCTTCCCAAAGTAAATTAGGTGTCCTTTCTTAATGTGCCCCCAGTAACACTAGACAGTGTATGTCACATTCTATTTTAGATGCCTCGCTGGTTGCGGACACATTTCATCTGGTCGCATCTTCCCACTACCTCCAATAAAGAACAGAAGTGGGAGCCACATCACGACAGTCTTGTTCTCATTTTTTCTACCATCGTAACATTAAACCACTTTCTCATTCCTTTCTTCATCATTCTGTTCCCGTTCACATTTTTTAATTAACCCAATGAATTTGGTAAAAATGTACCCAGAAAGCTATGTGTACATAAAATAACTAGATAACAAAACTACACACTGAAGGGAACATTCTAGAAGTATTTATTTCATTGCTGGCCACTTGGTTGCTGCATGCAACTCTCAACAACGAGCTGCCATTCTCCACTCCTATAGAAGAACCAAAGCTATTATGGTACCACTAAGGTTTTCAGACTTTCAGGCTTTTATTACCAACATCATTACTCTAGGGACAAGCCTTGTAGGGACTTAAAAGCACTTATTCTCTATAAAAAGTAACTTCATATGTCATGCACATACTCCAGTTGGCAGACTTAGGTCCAAAATGGAAAGAAAAAAAAGTTACTCTAGTTCTATAAATTTATCAGAAACAAAATAAGCCACTTCTCCTTGCTTTGTTACAAGGAAATAGGATTTTTTTTTCCTCCATCAGGAATCAAGACAGTAGCTTTGATGATCCCTTAGTTATAAAATTGTTGACTTGTTAAAGTTCTCTCCAAAGATGTTAAGAAGAAGCTGGCTCATTTTCCTATATGACTTAAAGAAATATTTGCAGTATATGTAAATTCTAGGTTATATTGTAGACCCTTGTGATAATTTAAAAGGTCTATTATCCCCATTTAAAAAATTCTACCTCAGAAGGTAAAAGGAAATCCCCATCATCCCTGAGCAAAAAAGGGAAAAATCACAGGTACTTTTACTTGATAGAAGCCACTTAAATGAGTTATCTATCTTTAGAACATTCTCAGAGAATTTATATAAACTGAAGCAGATATAAGGTGTTCTCAAAGACTTTCTCAGATAAATGTATTTAGTAGTTTGAGTAGATGCTCTATAAAAATTTAAATCTAACTACACGGCTAAACATTTTCCATTTTGAAATTTGAGAATATCCTGAGAGGATGCTTATGGACATGAAACTACTGGGCGCAGAGGTGTTTTTAAAATGTCAGCAGGAGGGAAAGAGAATGGGGAGAACTACAGTGGAGAAAGAAAGGGCAGGACAAAGCTGTAGTGATGGGCTGGGCCTTTCTTCCCATTAAGTTGGGGGACTGTGGCTATCTATATGCTGTACTTACCCTTCTATTAATATAAACCAGATGCCAAAAGATAAAATTAAGAATGTCCCAAACTAAATTTAAGTCTTTGAAAGAGTAAATGACAGAAAACACTTTAGTTTCTTAATCAAGGAGTGCTACAATATAATTTCAAGGCATCTTAATATAATTCATTTAACCCTAAAGCAGTTGTGCAATAAGCAAAATGTCATAAAAGGAAAACAACAAAGGTTAACTTCCTACAGGGGCCAACAGACAAGATCTTTGCAGCACAGCAATTAACCTTCACGTAGTGGAGTCTTGTTTACAAGGCCATCAAAAACCAAAAATCACAAATGTCACCAACAAAAGGAATGTTGATTAGATAGAGGCAAAAAACTTCCCAACGGGCTGCCTTCTCTGAAGGAATTTCAGACTGTTGCTAGCACAGGTTGGCTAAGCCAGATCTCACTGATGGCTCCATTAGAGAAAGAAAATGCCCCACTCAGTGCTGTTGAAAAACGTAAAAACACTGGGAGGGAAAAACAAAACAATCTACTGTTCCCTAAAGTATATAGCTTAGCACCCAGAGAAAGTCTCTGCCCCCAAAAGAGGCTTTCTACAAAGGGGTAAGCTTCATCAAATGAGGTGTAACATTTCATTTTCAGGACATGTCTTTCCTTGCAAGGTCTTTAGAGGCAGAAGTTCCATTTGGAATTCTAATACACATCTCTTGAGCTCAGCTTCCTGAAAACATACACCTGCCGGGGTCTAGTTTCACCCTTACCAGTGACTGGATTCACTACTTCACAGCCACCAGAATCGCACATACACTATTAACATGATGAAAAATACAGCGACTGCTGCAAGTTTGGCATAAGTGGAACGCATGTTCAAGTACTTCGCGTCCTGGCGGTATTTCTTGGACAGACTGGACAGATTGTTAGCCTTTGAATCCAATGCTGTCAAAGAGGAAAAAAGGAAAACAGTAATTAGTCCCTGAAGTATTCTGTCTAATGTATTAAGTGTAAAAATAACTTAAATGAGTGGGACCATACCAAACAACCACGAAGCTTAAATTACCATTTTTATTTTAAGGGTTAGGGTGCATACACTGATTAACCCATGACCCTGACGCACGGAAAAATCTACACTGCATTTTAAAGTTACCAGACTAAATTATGTTCAAATTCTTGAGTCTATACCATGAGGTGGTTAAGAGTGCTGGCTCTGGTCTCAGAGTCTGGTTCAAATCTCAGCTGCACCAGCCATGGGACATTGGTCAAGTCACTTAGTCTCTACAAAGACCTAGTTTCATCATCTATAAAATGAGGATACCAACCCTAACTGTACCACAGGATTATAGGTACATGAGAATGACAGTAAAGTGAACATAATCCTTGGGTATGATTAGCCTTTCAGAACTGTTAGTTGATAATCATCTTCATCTTTTTTTTTTTTTAGATTTATTTATTTATTTATTTGACAGAGAGCGAGAGATTACAAGTAGGCAGAGAGGCAGGCAGAGAGAGAGGGGGAAGCAGGCTCCCCGCCGAGCAGGGAGCCCAATGTAGGGCTCGATCCCAGGACCCTGAGATCATGACCTAAGCTGAAGGCAGAGGTTTAACCCACTGAGCCACCCAGGTGCCCTCATCTTCATCATTTTTTAATGGTCTAAATCATATTCTCTCATACCTTCAAAAATGATAATCCCTGAAAGATAAGACAAAGGTAACCAGAAAATTCAAGGAATCAGAACCTGAGTATTGAGCTATATCTTAATGGTGACTGCTACCAAATTCCCAAGATTCTCCACATGGTAAAAACCATTATGATGCTACGAGCAATTATATTTCGACAGACACAGGAAAGTTGTCTTGTAACTAAAATATAATCACAGGTGCTGGAAAACCACCAGTGCCTACTAAAATAAGCTTTTTAGAACCTTTTGCAAAGTTTTGCTTTTCTAGAAGGACATTTATAATGTCGCTGCCTTCTATGACTGTTACCTGAGCACTTAGAGAACCAACTAGACTGGACTAAAATACATGACATATTTTAACAATAAAACAAATTCTCAGTGTGATATAAATTAATACTTATCATTTTACTTCTTTAAATTTTTGGAAAGAAAACTATTTTGCAATATGAATTTGTTCTTCCTTAGGGAATACTTCTGGAATATTTGGAGTTGTGTAATAGAGACAGAGTTGATTGAGAAATGTGGTATTACTTAATGACAAAAGAATGACAGCTGCTTCTAAATTAGCAATTTGTCCTGTAAGAAAAACACTTAGTCACATAAGAAAATTTAGGAGATGAGAAATAACCATAACAATGCTGTGGGGAATCTTTTCAGCCAGGCTACTAAAATGGACACTCCACTGGATAGCGGTTTCTAACTACCATGTCTATTGCTATATCTCCAGTGCCCAGAAGAGTCTGGCAATAGTCAATGATCAAAAAATAAATATTTGCTAAATGAATCTAAATCTGCTGAGAATAACTGGGCAGCAGAACAATATTAAGTCATATGAANCAAAAAAAAACAAAAAAAAAACAAAAAAACAATGCTGTGGGGAATCTTTTCAGCCAGTCTACTAAAATGGACACTCCACTGGAGAGCGGTTTCTAACTACCATGTCTATTGCTATATCTCCAGTGCCCAGAAGAGTCTGGCAATAGTCAATGATCAAAAAATAAATATTTGCTAAATGAATCTAAATCTGCTGAGAATAACTGGGCAGCAGAACAATATTAAGTCATATGAAATAAGAGCACTTAAAAGAATACATAGGAACATTTGGAAACACATGATATCGTAAAAACAAAGCCACTGCTGGGAGAAGTCACTGAGCAAATATTTATGTTATAGGAACCAAGCAAAGTGCCAAACGATACAATGACGATCACAATATACACGACCCCTCTGTTTGGGGAACTTGCAATCTAGGAGGATGACATACCTAAATGAAAAAACAAAACCCATGGCTTAAAAGAAACAGCTATTTTAGGCAGTAAAAACGGGCATAATTTCGTATTGCTGAAAGAACCTATAGGAACTACTCTTAGGTCTTAAATGCAAGGCAGGCTAGCTCTAAAACTAAAAATTAGAAAGAGGGGTGCCTGGGTGGTACAGGTGGTTAGGCATCCAACTCTTGATTCGACTCAGGTTGTGATCTCAGGGTCATGAAATTAAGCCCCATGTTGGGCTCCGTGCTCAGCAGGGAGTCTGCTTAAGACACTCTCTCCCTGGGCAACCCCCTCAGGTCACCTCCCTCCTTGGGAGCTTTGTACTATAACTTTGCTTTGCTGCTCCCCCCCCAAAAGACTCTCTCTCCCTCTCTCTCTGCCCCTCATCCCTGCTCACTCTCTCTCTCCCCCTCTCTAAAATAAATAAATCTTAAAAAAAAAAATTAGAGGAGCACATGGGTGGCGCAGATGGTTGAGCAATCAATTCTTGGTCTCAGCTCAGGTCGTGATCTCTGGGTCCTGGGATCAAACCCTGCAGTGGGCTTTAAAAGCAAGCTACCTAACTTTCCAGAATTTGCTTCTTTATCTGTAAAACTAGCTTGATTCTACCTAATTCACAAGGGATTACTCTAAAGCATAAGTAAGATACATGTAAAGTCCCCCTGGGGTCCTTGGGTGGCTCAGTTAAGCATCTGACTCCTTGATTTTGGCTTGGATCATGATCTCCAGGTCATGGGACTGTGCCCCATGTCAGACTCCGTGCTCAATGTGAAGTCTGCTTGAGATTCTCTCTCTCTGTCTCCATCTGCCCCTCCCCCAGCTCACGCTTTTACTCTCTTTCTCTCTTTCAAATAAATAAATAAAATCTTTTTTTTAAAAGATTTTATTTATTTATTTGAGAGAGAGAGATTACAAGTAGGCAGAGAGGCAGGCAGAGAGAGGAGGAAGCAGGCTCCCTGCTGAGCAACTGAAGGCAGAGGCTTTAACCCACTGAGCCCCTGAGATCATGACCTGAGCTGAAGGCAGAGGCTTTAACCCACTGAGCCACCCAGGTGCCCCAAATAAATAAAATCTTAAAAAAATAATAAATAAATAAAGTCCCATGAGATGCCTGGGTGGCTCAGTCAGTTAAGCATCTGCCTTTGGCTCAGGTCATGACCCTATGCTCCTGGGATCAAGTCCCGTATCTGGGTCCTTGCTCAGCAGGGAGCCTGCTTCTCCTTCTGCCTGCCTCTGCCCCTGCTTGTGCTCTCTGTCTCTGACAAATAAATAAATAAAACCTTTAAAAAAAATTTTTTTTTAATTTAAAAAATAATAAAGTCCCCCTACCATACTAACACAAAGTGTTCAACTGATGTCTGTTCCCTTTAACTATCTATAAATCACTCTGTGACAATGACCTTGTTTCCTATCTTCCCAATTAGTTGAAGTTATTAAGATTAGAAATGTACAGGGCGCCTGGGTGGCTCAGTGGGTTAAGTCTCTGCCTTCGGCTCAGGTCATGATCTCAGGGTCCTGGGATCGAGGCCCGAATCGGGCTCTCTGCTCAGCAGGGAGCCTGCTTCCTCCTCTCTCTCTGCCTGCCTCCCTGCCTACTTGTGATCTCTCTCTCTGTGTCAAATAAATAAATAAAAATCTCAAAGGTGAACTGTCTTTTCCAATCAGCACAGCACTAGAAGAGAATCCTTTTACACTTTTGATAAACTGACCATATATAAATTTTTGATATAAGAAAAATTTCTGTTCTGGTCTATTTTATCCCAGGTAGAAACAGTAAGGCTGTTATGATGAAATTTACAGACTCACTCACCCAAAATGTGATCTTTAAAGAGCGTGAAGCTATTTGCTGGAACAACCGCTGACTACTAACATAACGGTTACAATCTGCAGTTCATAATAAAGGAAAACCCATCTACTCATGAATAACATCACAAGGTTGAGTTCATGAAATACTCATTAAGGCATCTATTTGTGATCATTACTATGAGAGAAATAAACCAAGTATATGAAATAGATATGAAATACATATACACTACATTTAAAGAGTACGTTAAACACTTAGGTAACATTTAAACATTAGATAAATATATATATATATTTTAAGGCAAATTAGGTAAGCACACAGGTGTGCATACATGTGCTCACACCCATATGTGCTTAAAAAACTGTTACATAGCTAATTGTCTTAAGAGTTTAAAGAACAAAAGAGATTAATGTGATGTGGGCTCTCAGAATCAGGGAAGGCTTCTTGGTAGAGGTAGTTCTTATCTGGATCTTAAAATAACAGGTCCGGGATGGAGAGGAAGCTGACCTGGCTGAGGCAGAACATTTGTGATCTAGAGAGCATGAAAGAAGTTTGCAATCTCCTTATCTTCCATTACAGAGAACACAATGCCTTGCACACTACAAGCATGCAGTAAGCATGAAAAGTAAGTTGAGACCAAACTAGATCTTATCTTGTAGTCACAGATTTTAAAAGTTTTTCAGCAGAGGAATGCATGGCATTTTATGACATTTGATCTGGCAGCAATAAAGTCTCCCAAAGTGGCTAGCCAGGAAACCACTGCAATAAATCTTTGACAATTTCCTCTCATTCTTCCTTTCATTTCCCTTATGTGCTTCTGTAAATATTTAATGTTGTAAATATATTGGAAGCAGTAATTGCTTCTGATATGGAACAAGACCGTCACACCATTTCAACTCAACAAAAACTAATCATACTAGGAAAAAAAATATTATATTGGAAGTTTTATAATGTAATCCATTTCTAAGAATTGATTTCTAAACAGTGCTAGACAGAATCTGACAGCAAAAAAAAAGTGTCCCAAAATAGCTATCCTTGCCTACAGAAGAACTCTTAACACTTTACATACCTGAGAGCGCTTCTCCCCGTTGTAACACTTCTTCAATATTGGCCACCATGATCCTCTGCACATCTTGCAATTCAGTGTTGATGGAGCCTAGGTTTCTCCGAGCACGGCTGTCAATGTAGAGCTTCTTGGTTTTCTGAATGTAGGTGTCTAGAATAACAAAGAGAGTGACCATGAACAACTTTGTCCATCAAAGTACTGTAGGGAATAGGAAGTTCTGAGTTTAGTCCTGGATCAGCAATTGTCCATGGCTAAGCAAGCTTGTGAGTGAACATCAGAATTTGAGTTTGATTTCTGCATTTGTAAAATGCAGACAGATGACCATTCAAGAGAAATGTCCTCTGCACACCTTCAAATGAGAAGGCTCTGCTCTCAGGATCCTTAGAGAAATTAAGACCCACTGTAGTAAGCCTTTCCTGAAAGCAGAGATTTTCAAAACGTGTTCTGAGGATCCTTAGGGTTTCACTACTTAATTCTTCACATTCCCTGAAAACTATCCTGGCAACGATCTAGCATCACTACAGTTTAACACGGCAAGAGTTATTCTATCATCAAAAGGGGGAAAAACAGTGTCTTAAATTATTTTCTTTAACATACATTCCTAATTTCACCCTGTTCTTAAACTTCAGGTAAAGCAAAATCCCACTACAAAACTTCAGTCTTATTCATGGTTAGCCTATGTCTGTATTTCTCAAACCTGTAAAAAGAATGACTTATTTATTAAAGATTGTATTTTCAACTTTTGTCAAAAATCATAAGTTACATGAGCTGGATACCTCTCATTTGCCTCTTTAGACCTCCTCTCCACCTTTCTGCACCATGCTTTTTGCCTTGGGAAGCTGACCTGCATGGATCACATCGTGGGCTCCCTGCCCTGGAGCTTCTAGTTAGGTTCAGCGAGCGGGGGAATCCCAAGGGTAAGGCATGAGAGCACACAGTGACATTAGGGTATTTATTCCCAGCCTCTCCGAGAAGTCACCCTGGCCTGGCAGTATCCCTCCAACCAGGTGTTATTGCTCCTCTCAAGCTGGCCTTCTCTATAAATTTTTTCCTTTGCAGTTCCAAAAGCTGTTCCTTTCTCTTATCCCTTCAGGCCTAGGGCTGAAAACAAGTACTGTGTCACTGATCTCAGGTTATTGTACTCTGTGGTTCACCTATAACCCTTTCATCTTTGTATATAATCCTTTAAGCTAATTTGAGTGTACCAACCATTTCCTGTGTGACCTTGATATACTATTCTTATTTATTTTCTTGGGATTACTGGACCTTTATTATCTACAAAAACAAAATTTGAAAAACCAGACATTATAAAAATTAGCACTTAGAAAGTTTGTAGTTATGAAACACCAAGAGTGGGCGCCTGGGTGGCTCAGTGGGTTAAAGCCGCTGCCTTCGGCTCAGGTCATGATCCCAGGGTCCTGGGATCGAGGCCCGCATCGGGCTCTCTGCTCAGTGGGGAGCCTGCTTCTCCCTCTGCCTGCTGCTCTCCTTGCTTGTGCGTGTTCTCTCTCTCTCTCTCTCTGACAAATAAATAAAATCTTTTAAAAAATAATTTATTTTTTCCTAGATTAAAAAGTGTATATAGTTATGTTAGCTAACAGAAAGGAATTTAAGTTTTANGATGACCATTTATCTAGCATACTGGAAACACTTCAGAAATTCAGAAACAGTAAAAACAATTTCTTTTTTAACTAAAAATATCAGTAATGTAGTCTAATCATACGTATTCTCACTTCCTCTACTTAGGGTACTCAAGACATTTCCTTTGATTTATTGCCATCAGATACTTAACTGGTGATGAATCTTTCTATAATTATTATACATGGACACCCATACTCACTATTTCTGCATGTAATAAATGTTAACTCTCCCCAATATCATACCTCTTCCAGTTATTTATTTTATTTTTTTTTAATTAGAGGATCTGAAAGAAACACCTTTTTTCTGATTTCCAAGTTCTGATTTCCAGGAAATGAACCTTACTGGGTCGGCAGGAGAACTCAGCTACTATTACCAGTCAAGTTTTGGGCACAGTTCTGATGATGAATCAAACCAAATCACAAAAAAGGGAAAAGGGTAACAAGTTCTAAGAAAAAGATCAAAAGACCAAAGAAAATTACTTATGAGAAGAAGTCTCATTCATTCAAAAGGACAAAAGAGATGGAATAGAAGAGACAGAATTCAAAACTTCAGTAAGAAAACATCAGAAAAAAATGTGTCAAAATTATTATCAATATAACAAACAGCTTCTCTGTATTGCTTGCTCTCTTGATATAAAGATGAAGAGCAAAAAACTTACCAAATTCAATAAAGGAATAGGGCCTAGACACAGTGGGCACCTTCTTCCCATGTTGTTCATCAAACTCTGAGTGCAAATCTTCTAGGTAGGCAAAAGCCAATTTCTTAGGGAAGGCAGCTTCGCACAAAACCAAATAACAAACTCCCTGCTCAATAATGTAGCTGGAGAGACAAAAAAAAAAAAAAAACGAGAAAAAGTTGTCTGTAGAATAACAATACACCCAACAACTTGAAGCAGACTCTCAATGACTTACAAACTTTTGAAAATATTCTAGCCTGAGACCTTTGAAGCTAGCTAAATCAGAAAATCAATTTCAAACCACAAATCCTTGGAATCAAGAAAGCAAACATCGTCCCATTATTAGAATCATATTCCAAAAGGAGTATTTAAACATGTTTATTATTTATTATATAATTCAGCTAAAATATCTTAATACCTAAGACTTTTTCTTGAAAATTCAGAGTTGTGACTCCATCTACCTTTTGATTATATATGGAAAAGAATATATACATATTTAAACTCCTTCCAATTTTAAGAACAGTGGATTGGAAATTTTTGTGGATACTTAGAAGTTGGAAGTTAATGTCACAGTGTTTACTGGATACAGATAATTACCTTAGGATAAATAATATTCCCTAATTCCCAGGAGAGAAGTCTGTATCAACTATCCAGTATCAGAAACTACCCAGTAACAGAACTGACTTCCTCTTAGCTCTCTGGCACTCCGGAAAGAGCTATATGACTATGTCTGAGATGTCTTGGAAAGAGGTTAGCTCACTCAGTGATTTTCAAATGTCTTTTTAGCCACAGTACTCTTTATTTCGGCAATAATTATATTCAGAAGACCAAGTACATCAAATAAAATCAGAAGGTCATTAGTTTAAGTAGGAGTATAAGGGCACAAAGTATTATATATACCCCTATCCCTACCCTTGCTATGTGGCTCCTAATGCATCCTTAGACTCCACAGAGCAGTTTACAGTATATCATATGATCTCTCAGGCCCCTTACAACGATGATGATGATGATGATGATGACGACGACGATACTGCTGTTCTATCTCTTGCTTGGGCATCTGAATCAACTGCTCTCCTTGCCTTCAACCTAGACCATTTTCTAAATTACCAGTTTTATTCCTGGGGCATCTGGGTGGCTCAGTCATTAAGCAAAATCTGCCTTCAACTCGGGTCATGATCCCAGGGTTCTGGGATTGAGCCCCGCATCAGGCTCCCTGCTTAGAAGGAGAGCCTGCTTCTCTCCCATTTCCCCTGCTTATGTTCTCGCTTTATGTTTCTCTGTCAAGCAAATAAATAAAATCTTTAAAAAAAAAAAAACTACCAATTTTATTTCTAAAGAGTAAATATGACCATATTACCCTGCTTAAAAACTCTCAGGGTTCCCTAATACCAACAAAATAAAATCATACTCTTTGATATAGTACTTGTGTCTCCAAAACAGGTGTAGGCTACATTCCATCATGCTGGTCTCCAGCCTTAGGTTTTATTACATCCTCATGGACTTCTGCTTATATATAAATATGTATTTCTAATTGTAATACCCTTTTATGTACCTGAAAAAACCTTGTTCATTTTCATATGCTCGATTCTACTATAATTTTTTCCATGGAATTTCTCTATATTCTCCCTCTCTCTATCCCCTTTCCTCAAACTTACTCCCTACAAATGGGAATTTATTGCTTCCTTCTCTCTAGTCCCAAAGCATTTCATTTATAACTGAATTACAGCACTTCTTGTCCTAAGGTACCATAGTTTAGTTGTCTGCATACATGTTTCTCTCTGCTAATAAGATAAGCTCATAAGAGCTATGGACATTAAAGGCAGAATTTAACATATGGTCTGGCAAATAATCTTTAATAAATAGCTCTTAGATGGAAATAATGGATGAGAAGAGATTATAATGTTCCTAAAGGAACCATATAGATAAAAATGTTCTTAACCCGTGGTAGAGATGAAAATACTATATATAATTAGGCCTCTAGATTTATTTTTTTTTGTTGAAAACTGAATTTGTAGAAAATATTTCATATACTACACAAATTAATACCTTATAAAACTTAATATCCAGGCAACCCTTTGGGGTCTCCTCCCTCTTTGGGAGCTTTGTACTCTATCATTCAATGAACTTTACTATCACTCAATAAACCTTGCTTTGCTGCCAATAAATAAATAAATAAATAAAATGTAAAACTTAAAAAAAATATATCCACTAGTTTCTTAAGCAATAAACCAGGGTTTGTTTTGATTTTGGCTTTGTATACTTGTTTGTTTCTAATGGGTGGAGATCTTTTTTTTTCCCCTTTCAAATTAAACACAGCAGGTCCCTCCCAGGTCTATATTATCTTAGCAGTGCTAAGATATTTTAGTTCCTAAAATAGCAAGGATTATTTAACTAATCCTATTTTATTTTCCTTTGATCTTCTTGTCCCCCCCACTTTTTTTTAAATCTTTCCTATTTCAACACCTTCAAACTTGACATGTATTAAACATTTAATACAAATTATTTATAGATAATTTGAAATTCCGTAAAGTCCTTTTGATCCCTCTCTCGGCTATATGCAGTCTATAACCACTGATTGAGATGCTCTTAAATTATCCTCACAAAACTAGGACCATTTTCCCTATTTTATAGAGGTAACAGAGGCCTAGAGAAGTATATAAGTTGTTCAAGGTTGTGTTGTTAATAAATGTTGGCTCTAAGAAGCTCCTAAAGCAAAAAATTATCTATTATTGCAAGATGGGCACAGCATTCATTAGATACAGGATAACAGTTAATTTATTGTATGCAAATTGAATAAACAAACCAAGATCTCTGTTTTGCAGAATTGGAGCCAGGTAAGTTGCTTCCATGAAGAGACTGTATTTTTAAAATTTTCTTCACTTTTAATTGTTTTAAATTGTTACCATTCTTATCAGGTTTTACTAATATCTACTGTATCTTATACTTAAATGATCACAAAGAAATAGGATTATACTCACTGGAAAGTCATGGCACCAGCTTCCAAAGTACATCTAGTAGGGGACTGTTCATTCAACTTGCGAAAGAGTTGCTTAGCCTGACTCTGGTACTGTTGAAGATCCCGGCCAGACTGAAAGAAGACACCTTCATTTAAGAATTTTCCACACAAAAAAAATGCCAAAACAATGAGCAACATCATACTTTGAGGACACTATGTAAATAAGGTCTTTCACTAAGGCTAACAAGATACTTTTAACAAAAGAAAAATGGCCAACTTTTAGAGCAAACAGGAAGACCAAACCCCTAGTTGTTCAAAAAAATCACATTATTTGCCAAGAAGCAAATTGTACTTCTCGACTGTCTTTAAGGCACTCTTAACTTTCAATCAGTGTTCTTTCCACTATTAGGTCAGTGGTCTTCTAACTCATTTCACTTGCACATTTACTGGTACATAACTGCACAACATGTTCTTTACTCAGGGGAAAATCCTGGGGAAAAACAGACTGATGAATCTCACTTTTATCCTGGAATAGCAAGCAAAATCTTCCACAAAGTGTTACAGAATTGAACATTTCAGCAAAACTAAATGTATACACCCGTAACTGCAAATTACTAGGAACACTATAATGCAACTGGGTAAAAATGAGCAAGAGTAAGGACCAAGATTGAAAAGTCAAATATTGGGTGCCTGGGTGGTTCTGTCTTTAAGTGTCTGCCTTCAGCTCAGGTCATGATCCTGGGGTCCTGGGATCGAGCCCTGCATCGGGCTCCCCGCTCAGCAGGAAGCCTGTTTCTCCCTCTCCCACTCCCCCTGTTTGGGTTCCCTCTCTAGCTGTCTCTCTCTGTGTCAAATAAATAAATGAAATCTTGAAAGAAAGAAAGAAAAGAAAGAAAAGAAAAAGAAAAAGAAAGAAAAGTCAAATATTCTTTACTGATAAATCTATTTGGTTTCTGAGTTTGGATAGCAAGGGACATATGCATACAAAATGAAAGTAACAATATTCAGATGACAGAATTACAGGCAATATTTTCTTGAACAATTTTTGAATAGTTTAATAATTTAAAAGGGGGGGGCACCTGGGTAGCTCAGTGGGTTAAGCCTCTGCCTTTGGCTCACGTCATGATCTCAGGGTCCTGGGATCAAGACTCGCATCGAGCTCTCTGCTTAGCAGGGAATCTGCTTCCCCTGCTCCCCTCTGCTTGCCTCTGCCTACTTGTGATCTCTCTCTCTGTGTCAAATAAATAAATAAATAAAAATCATTAAAAAAAAAAAAAGGGGAAGGAAAAGAGCCTACTGAGGAAAACAGTAGTGTCATCTCAAAGGGAACATCATACCTCACTAACCAATTAGATCCAAACAGGAAAGGGAATGGAAAGCAAATACACACTACTTATGCATTCACATACAGCATATGGGTGGGGGGAGGGGGGCCTTCTGCCATTTGATGAAAAGGAATTGTTTATTTTGGATAGTTTATTTTGAACACTAGAGCACAGTATCTCCTTGATAGATGTTCAATAACTGAATGTTTACCTTAAAAAAGCATTTATTTGAGGTTCTTCCTCAAAATATCAGTGGACTGGATCTGAAGTCTAACTTTTAGAAAATACAAAGTGAAACCTAGAAATTTAGATAATGAACCACTCAGTTAAGAGTAAAAACAAGGAAGCAATGATAAAATTATGAAAGTGGCAGATAAGCAAATGTACAAGTAGCAGATTCTAAGCTATATTTAAAATGAAGGTGCCTGGGTGGTTCAGTCGTTAAGTGTCTGCCTTTGGCTCAGGTCATGATCCCAGGTTCCTGGAATGGAGACTCACTTCAGGCTCCCTGCTCAGCGGAAAGCCTGCTTCTCCCCCTCCCACTCCCCCTGCTTGTGTGCCCTCTCTCACTGTCTCTCTCTGTGTCAAATAAATAAATAAAATCTTAAAAATAAAATAAAATAGTGAACTCAGGGCATCTAGGTGGCTCAGTCAGTTGAGCATATGCCTTCAGCTCAGGTCATGATCCCAGGGTCCTGGGATCATGCTGCATCCAGCTCCCTACTCAGCGGAGAGTCTGCCTCTCCCCTCACTCATTCTCTCTGTCTTCTCAGTGCTCTCTCCCGTGTGCTCTCTCGCGCACGCTCTCAAATAAATAAAATCTAAAATAAAATAAAATGATGAACTGGAAATTTCAGTATGAATAAGGAAGTAAATAAGCATGAAGTGAACCAGGAGAGTTAGGCAGACACCACTAGAAGTTGTTTAGTACTGCCCCTACGGCAATGATTTGTTATAATACTCTTCACTTGAGAAATAGTTCTATATTAACATATATGTATATATGTACATATGTGTATATTTAAATATTAGCAATACATCACAATAATTAACATTATAATCTATATTAATGTTATTAATATATTAACCTGTATTGCATATATATTTTTTTAATGACTGGTCAGCTAGTAAAGGAGAGTGAATACTATCACATGCTTTGAACTAGTGCACAATATCCTACTTTCCTAAATTTGAATGGTACTTGCCAATTTGCTTGCTTCACCAATGCCGTTATATATGTGGCATTTGGAAGAGATCTGACCCTACATTAGACAGAAGGAAAATAAAGTTGGAAATGTTACTAAAGTGCTAAAAAATAGTATCAACATTGATCAATGATTTTTCAACCCTGGCTTTACACTAAAACCACCTGGGTGTTGTACAAAAACTAATCAAGCCCTATCTTCCCTTACCCCAAACCAATTAAATCAGTAATGCAGAAGTGGAACTCAGAAATTGGTATTTTAAAAATAACCACAACCGGGGGCACCTAGGTGGCTCAGTTAGTTAAGCAACTGCCTTTGGCTCAGGTCATGATCCCGGAGTCCTGGGATAGAGCTCCACATCAGGCTCCCTGCTCAGCAGGGAGCCTGCTTCTCCCTCTCCCTCTCCCCCTGCTTGTACTCTCTCTGTGTGTCAAATAAATAAATAAAAGATGTTTAAAAAAAATAAACAACCCCAACCACAGAGGTTATGTAAAACTGTTTTTGACAACTAAAGTCAGGTGAGCACCTTAAAGGAATTAGCTGAAGAAAAAAACGGCAAAAAAAAATGTGAAGTAAAAACTGGTACAAATCCTTTGACTTTATAAGAAGCATTGTAAACACTACTGCAAGCTAAGAGAAAGAGACTAATAACTGTATGGACTGCAAGAAACTATGTCCAAAGCATGCCACAGTTTCAGAGATTTATAATGAACAAAGCAGTGACTGCCAATGCACCACACTAAGATTACACAGGGATTATGGCATGCCAACCAAAATTTTACAGTGCTGGTTTCATTAGCATCACCATCGCTGAGAAAGCAATGCTGGCATAATCTTTCTGATAGTCATTTTGCAATATGTGTTAGAAATTATAAAATTTTGCATATTGTTTTGGGGCACCTAGGTGGCTCAGTGGGTTGGCTCAGGTCATGATTTCAGGGTCCTGGGATCGAGCCCCACATTGGGCTCTCTGCTCGGCGGGGAGCCTGCTTCCTCCTCTCTCTCTGCCTACCTCTCTGCCTACTTGTAATCTCTCTCTCTCTCTGTCAAATAAATAAAGAAAATTTTTTTTAAAAATTTTAAAAAAATAAAATTTTGCATTGTTTTATCTAACAATTCTGTGTCTTTGAAAATGTACATACATATCATATCTCAAAAAATAACTACAAATGCATATAAAAATAAAAGACAAATGTTCGGTAATAGGATAGGAAATTGGTTAAATAACATGCTATCTTTATATAATGGAATACTATACAGCCATTTAAATGTTGTATAATATTTAATGATATGAGAAGATATTCACTACACACTAAGTGAAAAAAATAGGTGAAAGTCTTACAGTATTACCCATTATTTAATTTTATACACACGTACACACACACAGATTAAGATTATACATTAAAATGGATATAATTTAAGTAGGGATTTTGGTAATAATGACCATTAACATTTTGGTCCTTTTGTTTATACATATTTACTGAATTATCTACAATAAGCACAGACAAGTTTTGTAATAGGGAAATTATTCATTTACCCATTCCTATTTATTTCATATTTGTACCCACAAATATGTACAGTTCTAATGTTCAGAAAGGCAAAATGAAAACCAGAAAAGATTTTTCAGAAAAAGGCAAACTAATTAAATGAAAGCACTCACTTTCTGCCAACTACTGTTCTAAACACTTTACATAATTTAACTTAAATAATCTTTACAACTACCTATGAGGTGATTAAAACTACTATGTCCATTTTCTGCATGAGAAGTAAAACTTGCCCAAGGACTAGGAGCCAATAAGGAGTGGGACAAGAACTTGAACCCAGGCAGTCTAGTTCTGGAGTCCCTTTCCTCAGCATGCTATACCACCTCTACAATTACTATTGCTTTGGTGATAGGAGACCCACCTTCTGGGTGATCTTACTATTTGATATTAAATCTAATTCACAGGAAATGCTCAAGAAACTGTGTGGCAGTTCTGATCTAGATCTCACAAAACAACATATTCACTACTGTACAGACAGACCCTCAGTTTGCTTTTAAGATTAAAGTCACAAAGGGCCCACAGTCAGTAGACTACCTAAAAACAGTTAGATTAGATGTCCTCATTCTATTTTCCATTCCACCTAGAAAAAACTTGATGAACCTTGTATACAGTATAATGGAAAGATGTGTTAGCAATCCAATAATGAATTGGATGTTAATGTCTAGACAAATCCTGAAACTAATTTGAGGTCATCCAATAGCACACTGAGATTTGGTTCCATATATAATATGAAAGGTACAGGGTAGAAATTTACCATACAACTATAATACTTTTTATTGCTATCACCTAGGACTGGTGAACAATTAATTGTTTCAAATGCCACCTTTTGTCTTTATAGGAATGTTTATAGGAATGTTTAGCTAAGCTCTAATCATTTTTAAATTCCTATTGAACTCAGCTGGTCAAAGGCCGGAAGCACCAACAACCAACCATTTCCTCTAAAAGCAATTACAGTAAGGTGACTAATGAAGCCTCAATAATTGGAGGAGTGTGGCGGTTAAATGTACAACAGACTATCTGCTTTTTTGATGCTTCCTGTTGAATACTTGGTTAGATAAACACTTTCTTCAGGTCTATAGAACTGGGGCAAAATGAAGAAAAGAGAACACCCTTCATTTTGAGGCGGAACAAAAAGGTAGATGAAAAAATTGCAAACATACAAAAAGGCACAAGAAAGGAAACAGAATATCAGAATCTAGGTTTGAAAAGTTCATCTCTCTACCACCCTACTGACTGACACTTCTAGCTGAAAGAGGAAACAGTGCATGAGATACTCTGCCTAAATCATTCTTTAAATTTTAATCTCTATTGTATTAACTGAATATCTGCTCAACTCCAGTAATAAGGCAGTTTGTATAGGACTAGCACCTACTAACCACCTAACATATGATATCTATGATTAGTGTAAATAACTGAAAAAGTGCATTGAATTATCTGGACTGAACAAAATTAAGGTACTTAACTATAAAACTATTTGGCTGAAATATCCATTTCTTAAAAAGTTATTTTTGGATTCCTAAGAAGTAAATACATTATTATAAATGTTTTTGTTGGTTTGTTTTTCAGAACAAGGCAGTAAAGTGTACCAGTTATGCACTAAGACTAATCTAGAGTCAGACAGATATTGATGAAAAATCAGTGGTTCTTAACCAGGGGTGATTCTGCCAATCGCACCTGGCAGTGTCTGGGAGTATTACACAACTGGCTGGCGGTGATGTTAGTGCTACTGCCATCAAAGATGTAGAGGCCAGGGATATTAGTAGACATCCTACAATGCGCAAGACTATTTCCCACAACAAGAAATTATCTCACCTGAAATATCAACAATGTAGATGTTAAGAAACTGATGAAAAACTCCATTATGCTACTTTTAGCTACTTGACTCATACAAAAAAAACCTATCATCTCTAAGTTGGGAGATTCCCATCTATACATGGGAATACTACTACTATCGTAATATGATTGGTATGAAGATTGAATGAAATCATATACCTGACAGGCTTTAGCACAGTGCTTGGCATGTAGTAGATATTCTACAAATGTTCTGTATACTATTATAATAAAAATGAATCTAGGATACATATTTTTATAGATATTAAAAGTTTAGGAAAGACTCTACTATCCAAATTTCAAATATCCTTTTTTTTTTTAAGATTTTATTTATTCATGAGAGACAGAGAGAGAGAGGCAGAGGCAGAGAGAAAAGCAGGCTCCCCATGGAGCAGGGAGCACAATGCAGGACTCAATCCCAGGACCCCAAGACCATGACCTGAGACGAAAGCAGATGATTAACCAACTGAGTCACCCAGGAGCCCTCAAAGTCCAAATTCCTAAAGGAAATAACTATGGAATTGCCATCACAAAAATATTTTTGTGGAAAATTTCTTTCCTTGTCAATTAAACAAAGTAACCCATCTTGGTAAACCAACACCTAATTCAGAATTAAATTAAGAAACACACAATAGTGGTGCCTGGGTGGCTCAGTCAGTTGAGCGACCAACTTTTGATTTCAGCTCTTGATTTGCCTGGGGTGGTGATCTCGGGTTGTGGGATGGAGCCCCAGGCTCCACGCAGAGTTGGCTTGGGATTCTCTCCTTCTGCCCCTTCCCCCACTTGTGAGTGCACCCAAAAACACTCTCTAATAAATAAAATCTTTAAAAAAAAAAAAGAAACAATAATATCTCAATTATTTTTTCAGTAAAGTATTAGGCAGAGAGCAAGGGACTACTAATATCAAAAAGACGTTCAATTCACTTTACATTCTTTGCCCACATTTAAATCCAATGCAATAAACTGACCGGACTTCTCCCAGGGGAAAATCATTTCCCAAACTACATACATATCCCTCAAGGAGAATTTTCCCACACTCCCTCGTCAAGTCATGTTCCTGCATTTATTTTAATAATTTCACTCTTTCTGTAGAGTGGTCCTAGAAAATTCTTAACAAATTGGGAGAAAAGTATTTCACAATTGAAAATTAAGGGCGCACTATATTTTTCACATTTTATATCAATGATTAGACTTTGTTTTGTGCAATGAATAGAAAATATTTCACTTAGCATGAACTTCAACTTCATGATCTGTATCACTATTCTTCTAAATGTGAAAATAAACATATTTCCAAGTCAAACCTAAAAAGGCATATAACCAAACAGAAGCTTTCCTTATTACTAGACAATACTGTCAGGTTAGAAGTCATTTATTTTGGGAAGACTTCTGGTCTCCCAAAACCAAACTAGATACCTTTTCTGTAAGGTAAAGGAGTGAGGTAAAAGAGCCTTTTATCTTTACCTTTCCATAAGTAAAACAGCCAAAGAGGCTTCTTCCTCTTCCATAGTGGTGCTATATTAGTTTTCTGGCTTTCCCACTAAACTGTAAACTCCATGAAAGTAGGGACTGTGTCCTCTAGTCTCCTGTATTATCACCATGCTTGACACAATTGATGTGTTTAATAACTTTTTTTTTCAGCACTATATGAATGAAAAGCCTAAGAAGAGATATGTGCAAAATACTTTTTTCTAGAACTCATCTTTCGTTTAGGCTTGAGTTTGATTTTATTTTTCAACTACTTAGGGTATATGAGAAAGTAAAAGAAAATTGTTCATTTTAAATAAGTTACATAATTTTCATTCTCAGCCTCCCTTCTTCAGAGACTGCCCAATCTTGCTCCAGAAACCTGTCTCACACCAGAAATTTCCCTTGTGATTATAAAGCACAAAGCAGCTTCTTTTCAAGATATTTGGGGCTGTTGTTGTTTTCTCATCAATTCAATACACTTTTGAGCACCTATGCTAGCATAAAACTGCTGTTATAAAATCTACGAGAAACACAAAGACGATTAAGATCTGCCTACTGCCTCCTAGGAAATTCAAATTATTGAAAGACAAAGGAAAATAGAAAAATAAAAGTACAAGCCATTACAGGAATATAACACAGGAGTTATAATTTCAACAGTAGAAATTGGGCATAACCTTGAAAGACAGTACTGTACTGAACTTCAAACAGGTGTCTATATGTGGCAATATTATCTCACCCACTTTCAAAAGATGTCATCAAGATAGGTCAAGGATCAAGTGCCACAGAAGAGGTTGAAGAACTTAGGAGCTGAGTTTTCCCAGGACCTGTTAGCCTTAACAGCAGCAAAAAATTAGAAATCCCGAATTTTAACAGTCTCTAAGAGTTACCCAACACTGGAAGATCACAATCGGCCGAAACTATCCCTACCCCTGAGCGTCTTTCTATAGAGAAACAGGTAAGACAAAAATAAACCTCCTCCGTCAGGAAAGATTTCTTCTCACAAGTCGTCCCTCCACTGCCCAAGGATAAAAGAGCCATTCGGAGGGGTCGAGAGTGCAGGGGTCTCCTGGGTTCTAAGAAGAAATCCGGTACTGACAGCAGAGCTCAGGCAGGGACTTGGGGTCGCTGGGATCTAGGAGCTCACCTGTTCGTCCTCCTGCATCGAGGCGGCCAGCGGGAGCCCGTCCGCCACACGGGCGATCATCGTAAGCAACACCATCTTCACGGCTACAGGGACCCAACACTGGCCGGGATGGCCGGAGACGTTCTCTTGACTTCCGCTGCCGCGACAACAGTTATACCTCTAGCTTAGCTGCCGAAGACCCAGCTGCTTGCGTCTGCGCTTCCCGCTGAGGTGGCCGGAAACTAGCTTTGGAACCTCCCACTACCGGTCCTCAGAATTGGCTTCCCACGGAGAACCGCAACTACGGGAACACTAGTTCCGCGGCCTCTCCTTCCGCCTTCGGAAACTTCCAAGGCCCCGCCCGCTCTTCTGGAGTGGGAGCGTCGAATAAAGCTTGACCCTTGAGGGGTGTGGCATACAAACCGAAACAGAATATTCTTGTTCCCAATACTTTCAAGGTGGGGAGAGGGCCGGGAGGGGTAGTGGGAGTTAATGGGTACCTAGATGGAGAGTATGTGAAAAAAACGAAAATCAAGCTATATATTTTCATATTTTTCTATTTTCTATATTATATATTTCATACGTAAACCTTTCTCTATTCGTATATTTCTAGGCAGGATTTTTGTCTGAGGTTTTTTTGGTTGGTTGGTTTTTGCTTGTTTGTTTATGCTGTATCCCCAGATCGTTGAACGGTTTCCAGTAAAAAATAAGTATCTATTCTATGTGTGAAAAAATGACCAAGTAGGGGATTTCAGAAATCACCAAATCAGGCACCCTTCCAAAAGCCGGGATCTCTGCTGCATTACCATAGGTAGCAGGGTAGCTTTGCTAGAACTTCCAGTGACTGGGCATTCGCTTCCTATTGGAAAGACCTCGACATAATCCTACTTGAGGAATTGTTACCATTTCTCCTTTACTGTGGTGTACCTATCTCTAAAATGGGGATATTATCCACCTCTCAGGACTTTTGTGAACATTAGGTGAGAAAATGTAGATGAACGAGTTTTGTAAACTAAAAAAAAAGTTATACAAGTGTTGTATTTATTATTACTTATATTAGTAACTACTCTATATTAAGCATTTATGGTTTGCATTTGCATTAATAGAAATAGAAAGTGCTTTATGGGTACTAGTTATTTAGCCAAACAACCCAGTAAGGTTGTTTAATATTAGGTTCCCCTTTGTAGTTGGAGAAAAAGCCTCAGAGAGTAATTTTCCCAAGGTGACACAGCTAGTACTGTTGGGAACAAGATTTGAGCTGAGGTTGAACTCCAAAGTCTCTGCTTTTAACTGTGATGCACCTCTATCTTAATATTTATCCATAGGCTAAAGAGCTCATGCCTTCATTATCTTTTCAACAGTTCTACAACTATTAAGAGAAAACTAGTATTATTTATTGAGAAACTTTCGGGAGGTATATCCATTAAGACCTACTGATTGACTCCACACAAAAGATGAAGGACTGGGATATAGATAAGACAAAGAAATCAATGTTACTATTAACAGAGATAGTGAGAAAGTGAAATGGAAGGCAATCCTTGTGTATATGGGAGCCTAACTGGTAAAATCATAGTATCTTACATTTAGAATAGCCCATATACATAATCTAATTTGCCTTCCACTCAACAAGAACATGCCTTCTGCCATAATCTCAAAAAAAGTTATTCAGCCTCAGCTGGGATAATTCCAGTACTGAGGAATTCATAAATCAAATATTTTAACCAAGGGTACAATGTGGATGAGAGAAGCAGAAAGTGAAGAATATAGCAGGCATGCAGAGAGAAGCAGATTTGGAGCAAGAGTACCAGGTTCTTTCTAGTTCCTGGCTTTAGACTTTTCCCAAGGCCCATAACCATTGCTGCTCATGGATTCTATAAGTCTGTCTTTCTTTCCCTTTCTTTCTTTCTTTCTTTCTTTCTTTCTTTCTTTCTTTCTTTCTTTCTTTCTTTCTTTCTTTCTTTCAGATGTACTTATTTATTTATTTGAAAGAGAGAGGGAGAGTGAGCACACAGATGGAGAGGGAGAGGGAGAACCAGACTCCCTGCTGAGCAGGGAGCCTGATGTAGGGCTCCATCCCAGGACCCTAGGATCATGACCTGAGCTGAAAGCAGATACTTAACTGACTGAGCCACACAGGCGCCCCACCATTGTTTCTTCATAAGAAATTTCCAGTCCTTCTTTTCTCTTAGTTTCTGGTACTTACAAAAAACAAACAAACAATACCCCCCAAAACAACAAATAGAGGAACACAGAATCATCCTGGGGCAACCCGTTCTTGAAACAACATTCATACTCACAACTTTTACTTTTTTCTTCTTAGACACACTAAAATTGCAATTCTAGCAAGAGGACAGTGGTCTTTTTAGGTCACTGATGAGCTATCACAAGGCCACAGTTTGTCTCTGCATGAAACTCGCAACACTTAGACCTCAGGAACTCTGGAATCTGAGTGATTTTTGCTTCTAACTTGATCAGCATCATGGCATTCACACACGGGCATCACCTTTGAGCTCCTGCCCTTTGGTCCTTTGAGCAATACAGGACTGTGTAATAATGATGAACACTGTGGTCAGTACATGGAAGGTGGTCAGCTCTTTCACAATGAAGGGAAAAAGGATATCAAGAAATATTTGTTTGGAACTTTAAAATTAATAAAGCTTATTCTTTGTCTGCCTGAAACTTGATGACACTGTGAAATGGTAAAAGTACAAGAATCATGGAGCCTCGGGCGCCTGGGTGGCTCAGTGGGTTAAAGCCTCTGCTTTTGGCTCAGGTCATGATCTCAGGGTCCTGAGATCGAGGCCTGCATCGGGCTCCCTGCTCATCGGGGAGCCTGCTTCCCCCTCTCTCTGTCTGTCTGCCTCTCTGCCTCCTTGTGATCTCTCTCCCTCTGTGAAATAAATAAAATCTTAAAAAAAAAAAAAAGAATCATGGAGCCTGTAAACGTTGTACTAAAAGGAAAACAGTAAACAGTAGCCTTGAATATCATGATTAAGAGTTACCAGCAAATTCTTAAAACTTACTGAAGAAACCAAGTAATGGACATACCTAAATTTAAATCAAGCTGCAGATACAGGATGAGATTTTCCACTAAAGGGTCAGAAGGTTGCAGAGATTTTACAAATGACATCAGAGTAAGCAATAGCTAGGGGCTTGTGTCTATTTATTCTTAGACAATTAGGGAGTGCCTAATTAGATGTCAGATACGATTTAGGTAAGGAAGATGAGTAAAAAACAGTCTTAGCAACATTTGCCCTGTGTCTACCCACAGACCAAGCTATGCTGCTTAGGAGAAGAGGTCTGCAAGTAAATATCAGCTCTTGTGTGAATTGAATGACTGCATACATTGAAAAAGCACTTCTCAGGTGATGCTCTTGGCAGACAAGAGAATAGAAAGCCACTATATCTGTACTGATATCCAGTCATATGCACTAGTACGGCCGAACTGGTGATTTTAAAAATTCAAATGCTTTCCTACAGACTAGTAAATAGCTGCTGCCATGAGCATCCCCCTCTCTCATCTTGTGCGCAGCAGCATTGGAACTCTTACAGCGCTCTCCGGGCAGGTCATCCAGAGTAGCTCTGGGTTGGTCAGTTTCCATGCCAGTCATTCAAAAGCTCTGCCTCCCAGGAGGCCATTGGCTACCTCCAGGGAATCCAGAATAGTCCCGCCTTCCACCCTGGAGTGCACCCTGGCGCTCGCCCTTTGGCTATGCCTCTGGGTGCAATCTCTATCAGGGCTGGAGAGCATTCCTGCCTGTGTCTGTGCTGGTGGTTATTTTGAGTTATCATCCCTGACTAAATTTTACAGTGCAAGCTCTGTGGAGGCAGGAATTTGTCTTATCTTTCAATTCGTTCACAGACGTTATCTGTGTCATTCACACAGAGGGTGCTGACATTGAAGTGAAAGTAAAGATTTGGGGGGAGGAAGGTGGAGAAAAGAACAAAGTGTGCATTGTAAGTAATGTGAAGTCCTCTATTTAAAATAATGACTACTTTAGATAGCCTGCTTCAAATACGAAGACTTAGCAAAGTTAGCCCCTGCCCTCTAGAAACTACCTCATGAAATGACTTCTTTCATCAAGTCTGTGTGGTTTCCCTACTTTGTCAGGAAAGCTAGGCAGACACAAGCCCAGGAGGTCCATGCCTTGGAGACTGAGGTTGGTGGTGTTGGGACTGGGGGGTGGGGAGGTAGTGGGGGGACGGGGGAGGAGCGGAATGAGAAGGATAGTTAGGATAGTTTTGATAGCATCTAAAATATTTTATTCAATTTTAAAAAGTTTTTAACAGATTTCTTCCTTCCCCTTACCAGCCTCTAAATCAAATCCTTTCAAGGCAGAAAAAGTAGTAATGTGTTATTCCCCAGAGTCTAGTATCCCATACCTGGAACCTAGCAAATGTTCAATTAATGTTTATTGAACGAATGACCAAAAGAATGGCATGCTCATGGACTGGCACAACACTTCGTTGGTTATATACAGCATAAGCCAAGGTTGGTACTCTACTAAGTGAAGACATACCTGTCAAATATTCCCTTCATTTATCTAATTAGTTATTCAAAAATATTTATTGTACAATTACTATGGACTAGGAATAGCAGGTACTGGTTTACAAAAAAAGTGAACAAAAGAAACAGGAAGTTTGTTGGTAGAGGTTACATTCTACCCGGCTCAGTCTCTCTCCCATTACCCCCAACCCAGTTCTACCCCCCATTGCTTCTCACCCCTCAGTCTAGAATGATAAAAGCCTTGCGTGGTGATTTTTTTTTTCTTTGAACCAGAGTGTGCACCTAGATTGTCCCTCAGAACTGCAGCCCTACTCCCTTTCTGTGGAGTCCAAGTGGATTGAGTTTTCCTAGCAGGCATTACAAGTTCCTAACTTTACCTGCTGTTGTCTCAACAACTGCCACTGTTGCTTGGTTTCCTCCTCATACTCCTTGAGCTCCTTCTTTTCTGGACTCTATCTTTCCTAATCACACTGGTATTCCAGAAATTAGTGAACAACTTTCTCACTGAGTGATTTTTCTTTACAGTCATGAGGGTCAGATATTTCAGTTACTACTAGTTTTTGTTATCCTTCCTTGTTTAAAAAAAAAATGGAAAGAACGATGTTATTAGCTTGATTCATTCAGCCCACCTCATTTCAGTGCCTGAAAACTGAATCCAATGTGACATTAAAAGTAATGAAATGGGGGCGCCTGGGTGGCTCAGTGGGTTAAAGCCTCTGCCTTCAGCTCAGGTCATGATCTCAGGGTCCTGGGATCGAGGCCCCCACATCGGGCTCCCTGCTCAGCAGGGAGCCTGCTTCCTCCTCTCTCTCTGCCTGCCTCTCTGCCTACTTGTGATCTCTCTCTCTCTCTCTCTGTCAATAAATAAAAATCTTTAAAAAAAAAAAACTAATGAAATGGGGCACAACAACTTGCTGTTAATCTTCTCTTGTGATGACTNATCTTTAAAAAAAAAAAACTAATGAAATGGGGCACAACAACTTGCTGTTAATCTTCTCTTGTGATGACTTCCCTGTCTTCCAAAGACACAATTTTTGTTAATCAGTCCCTTGTAATTGTCATTTCCCTGCTCCTTAGACCACCCACTCATTCTATTACTATCTGATGTGGGATCTTTTCCTCTCCACTTTGTTTGGGAGTATGATCCTCTGGTTCTGGAAATCTGAGTCAAACCCAAAGTTCAATGTGCTGTTTCTAGAAGGAGGCCTCCCTCAGAGCCCTTAGTTGAATGAGAACCAAATCCCAGAAGCATTGTCCTTTTTTTATTCTGTTTATGCAACCTCTTGATTTTTGAGAATATTACAATGGCAGCTTTGAATTGGGGCTTTAGGAGATCAAGACAACAATCCTTTCTTCCTCTTCTAAATTGAGACCAAACTGGGAAGTAGAGAAATAATACTATGACTTTTATTACTGGCCAGACTACCTGGGAAACATGGATTTAGACCTGCAGTGACCCAAAGGTCTTGCTAACATTCTACCCCAGAATTAGTCAGGCTTACTCAACTAACTAGAAAACAGCAGCCCTTCCCCAAAAGAGGCAGCAGGCACCACATGGCAGGGAACAAACCAGGATGTACCTGCACTGAGACCAGAATTTTCTCAAAAATACTCACCTATCTCTGGGTATGGCCCTAAACCAAGAGGGACCTTGGCCCTACAAGGCCCTATGATGATCTTAGCACCTTTGTTTCCTTCCAGTTAAGTGGCCGTGATAATCTCAAAGACTTCTAGGTGTTGGCTTTCTACCAGCCTTTAGCTGGGGAGAGATTGTAACATAATATGCTTTTGTGGATAATGTGACTTTTGTAAATTTTGTATATACTGCCTTTCTTATTAGTCTCCTCACGGTGACTAATGGCAAAGTATTGCTGCAAAAGTAAAATTTTTAGATTTTTATTTTACTCTGGGAATAGGATGTATATTTATGTTGGCATCCGTCATTTTTGTTGCCACAGATGGCAAAACCTCAGCTTAAATTACTGATTGTGTTTGGGTTTTGAACAAGTTTTCCATTACTGCTTGTTTTTCTTCAATTTGTTTTATGAAAAAAGATGGAAAATGCTGCTAAGAAAACCTGAAAATACCAATAAGATAAAAAGCCTTAACTGAACCTCTAAAATGCTTCAAGACTCTGGTAAACAGACATTATGTATTAGATGCTATCAGATGCTCTTATAAAATTTGCATAATTTTTAAAAAGATTTTATTTATTTATTTGTCAGAGAAAGAGAGAGAGCCAAAGCAGGGGCAGCAGCAGCAGAGGGAGAAGTAGGCTCCCTCCTGAGCAAGGAGCCTGATGTGCAGGACTGGATCCCAGGACCCTGGGATCATGATCTGAGCTAAAGGCAGACTCTTAACAACTGAGCCACCCAGGTGTCCCTAAAATTTGTATAATTTTAAAACACTTTTTGGAAGTTAAAGAAAAAGGTCAAGAAGATGGTTTATACCCAGGTTAGACTGGATACAAATACCATTTACCACAAATTGCAACAGGGGCATTTTATGTTTTGTTTGTTTTTTTTTAAGTTGATCTTTATAACTATTGTAACTTTGTAATTGAAATTTGTCTCAAATGGAATTCTTTGGAGGTTTTGGGGTTTTGGGGAAGATGCTGGTGGGGAGACAAACTTATTTAACATGGGTCGAATTACAAATGAATAAGGGGATATTACTACTAATCCATAGAAATATAAAGGATTATGAGGATTATGAGGATTATAAATGCAATTAATAATTGTATGCCAACAAATTAGATAAACTAGATGAAATGGAAAATTCTGAAAAAGATACAAGCTACCTGAATTGATTCAAGAAGAAATAGAAAACCTGACTAGACCCATAACAAGTAGAGAGAATGAATTAATAATAATGGTAATAATAATAATACCTCCCAGAAGGAAAAGTCCAGGTCCAGAGAGCTTAATTTGTGAATTCCAGAAAATGTTTAAAGAACACCAATGCTAGGATGCCTGGGTGACTCAGACAGCAGGGAGACTGATCTCCCTCTGCCTGCTGCTCCCCCTGCTTGTGCACTCTCTCTCTGACAAACAAATAAATAAAATATTTAAAAAAAAATAAAGAACACTAATGCTTTGCAAACTCTCCCAAAAAATATAGAAGAGAACAGCTTCCAACTCATTCTATGAGACCAACATTACTCTGACACCAAAACCAAACAAGGACTTCACAAGAAATGCAAATGACAGACCAATATACCTTATATTAGTGAACTTTTCCCAGCAACACATTAAAAGGATTATACATCATGACCAAGTGGAATTTATCCAAGGAATGCAAGATTGCTTCAACATATGAAAATCAATAAATGTAATATACCATATTAATAGAATAAAGGACAAAACCCACATGATTATCTTAATGAATGCATTAAAAAAAGCATTCAAGAATATCTAACATTTTTTTTCTGTTGAAAACAGACAACTAGGAATAGAAGAGACCTTCCTCAACCTGAAGAATGACATCTATGAGAAACCCACAAATAATATTGTACTTAAAAGTGAAACATTGAAAGGTTTTCCTCTAAGATTGGGAACAGTACAAAGATGTCCATTCTCACCACTTCTGCTCAACCTTATACTTGAAGTTCAAGCCAGGGCAATCAGGCAAGAAAAAGAAATACAGGCACTGAAGTCAGAAGGAGAAAAGTAACACTAAATCTATTTGTAGGTGACTTGATCTTGTATATAGAAAATTCTAGGGGTGCCTGGATGGCATAGTTGGTTAAATGGCCGACTCCTGGTTTTGGCTCATCTCATGATCTCAGGATGCTAGGATTGAGCCCCATGTTAGGCCCCACACTGAGCATGGAGTCAGCTTAAGACTGTCTGTCTCACTCTCTCTCTGCTCTCCCCTGCTCATGCATTCTCTCTCTCTCTAAAACAAACAAATAAATCTTTTGGGAAAAAAAAGAAAATTCTAAAGAAGCCACAAAAAATAGAAAATGTGAATTTATGAAAGTTGTAGTACACAAGACCAATATGCAAAAATCAACTGTATTTCTATGCACTAAAAATGAACAATCCAAAAATAAAATTAGAAACATGATTCCATGTACAACACCAGAAAAATAAATGAAATATTTAGGTAATTTGAACAAAAGGAGTATAAGGTTTATAGACTGAGAACTATAAAACATTGTTGACATAAATTAAAGAAAACCTAAGTAAGTGGAAAGACATCCCATGTTCATGGATTGAAAGGTTTAATGGTGTTAAAATAACAATAATTCCCAAGTAACTGTTAAAATAACAATAATTACATATTCATTACAATCCATAACACAACACTAGCTGGGTTTTGTTTGTTTGTTTTGCTTTTTTAGAGGGGGGAGAGAGAGGGACTAGGGACAGAGGGAGAGGGAGAGAGAATCTTAAGCAGGCTCCATGCCCACTGCAGAGTCCAACATTAGATAATTGCAAAACATAATGAAAATAATACCACTATAAACCTATTAGAATGACCATCTGCAAGCCAGAGATCCAGAAAAGCTGGTGGAATAGCTCTAGCTTCAGTCTGAGTCTGAAGGCCTAAGAACTACTATTTCCCATTCCATTTACCAAGTTAAACTATTAACTTGTTAGTACACTAAAAATCATGTAATGAAATAAAACGTCAAGAGGAACACATTAAAATTATACAGAATCAGGGCGCCTGGGTGGCTCAGTGGGTTAAAGCCTCTGCCTTCAGCTCAGGTCATGATCTCAGGGTCCACATGCAGATCCCTGCTCAGCAGGCAGCCTGCTTCCTCCTCTCTGCCTGCCTCTCTGCCTACTTGCGATTTCTCTCTCTCTCTCTCTCTGTCAAATAAATAAAATAAAAAATCTTAAAAAAAAATTATACAGAATCAAAAGTTATTTCAAATTTGGATATTAACCTTTTCTTTTTTCATTACCAAGTTTCCAGGAGAAAAATTAAGAGGTTAAATCTTCCCCCATTTATATATTAAACCTCATAGAAAATCCAGAATCCTTAAAGCTCACAGAAATTATAATGTAAAAATGTTATTCTGAAATAATTTATTCCACTCAGTCTCAGCTAGCAGAATTCTTTTTTCTTTTTTTTTTTTTTTTTTTTAAAGATTTTATTTATTCATTTGACACAGAGAGAGAGATTACAAGTAGGCAGAGAGGCAGGCAGAGAGAGAGGAGAGAGGAGGAAGCAGGCTCCCTGCTGAGCAGAGAGCCCGATGTGGGCCTCGATCCCAGGACCCTGGGATCATGACCTGAGCCGAAGGCAGCGGCTTTAACCCACTGAGCCACCCAGGCGCCCCAGAATTCTTTTTTAATTTTTTAATTTTATTAACATATAATGTATTATTTGCTTCAAGGGTAGAGGTCTGGAATCATCAGTCTTACACAATTTATAGCACTCACCATAGCACATACCCTCCCCGATATCCATAACCCAGTCACTCTATCCCTCCCCACCCCCACCCCAAGCAACCCTCGGTTTGTTTCCTGAGATTAAGAGTCTCTTATGGTTTGTCTCCCTCCTGATCCCATCTTGTATCATTTTTTCCCTCCCTACCCCCACGACCGCCCATCCTGCCTCTCAAATTCCTCATATCAGAGAGATCATATGATAATTGTCTTTCTCTGATTGACTTTTTGCTTAGCATAATACCCTCTAGTTCCATCCACATCATTGCAAATGGCAAGATTTCACTTTTTGATGATTGCATAGTATTCCACTGTGTGTGTGTGTGTGTGTGTGTGTGTGTGTGTGTGTGTGTGTGTGTGTGTGTATACCACATCTTCTTTATCCATTCATCTGTTGATGGGTATCTAAGTTCTTTCCATAGTTTGGCTATTGTGGACATTGCTGCTGTAAACATTCAGGTGCACATGTCCCTTTGGATCACTACATTTGTATCTTTAGGGTAAATACCCAGTAGGGCAATTGCTGGGTCATAGGGTAGCTCTATTTTCAACTTTTTAAGGAACCTCCACACTGTTTTCCAGAATGGCTGCACCAGTTTGCATGCCCACCAACAGTGTAGGAGGGTTCCCCTTTCTCCACTTCCTCACCAACATCTGCCATTTCCTGACTTGTTAATTTTAGCCATTCTGACTGGTGTGAGGTGGTATCTCTCTGTGGTTTTGATTTGTATTTCCCCGATGCCAAGTGATGTTGAGCACCTTTTCATGTGTCTGTTGGCCATTTGGATGTCTTCTTTGCAGAAATGTCTGTTCATGTCTTCTGCCCGTTTCTTGATTGGATTNATGATATGTCATTTGCAAATATCTTCTCCCATTCTGTTCGTTGTCTTTCGGTTTTGTTGACTGTTCCCCTTGCTGTGCAAAAGCTTTTGATTTTGATGAAGTCCCAATAGTTCGTTTTTGCCCTTGCTTCCCTTGCCTTTGGCGATGTTTCTAGGAAGAAGTTGCTGTGGCTGAGGTCAAAGAGGTTGCTGCCTGTGTTCTCCTCAAGGATTTTGATGGATTCCTTTCTCACATTGAGGTCTTTCATCCATCTTGAGCCTATTTTTCTGTGTGGTGTAAGGAAAGGATCCAGTTTCATTTTTCTGCATGTGCCTGTCCAATTTTCACAACACCATTTGTTGAAGAGACTGTGTTTTTTCCATTGGACATTCTTTCCTGATTTGTCGAAGATCAACTGACCATAGAGTTGAGGGTCCATTTATGGGCTTTCTACTCTGTTCCATTGATCTATGTGTCTGTTTTTGTGCCAGTACCATACTGTTTTGATGGTTACAACTTTGTAATAGAGCTTGAAGTCTGGAATTGTGATGTTGTCAACTTTGGTTTTCTTTTTCTTTTTATTTATTTATTTGACAGAGAGAGAGAGAGAGAGAGAGAGAGAGAGAGAGAGAGAGAGAGAT
>LNAC01000750.1:239931-262434 GCA_002007465.1 Ailurus styani
TTTTTTTTTTTAAGATTTTATTTATTTGACAGAGAAAGACACAGTGAGAGAGGGAACACAAGCAGGGGGAGTGGGAGAGAGAGAAGCAGGCTTCCCGAGGAGCAGGAAGCCAGATGCGGGGCTCAATCCCAGGACCCTGGGATCATGACCTAAGCCAAAGGCAGATGCTTAACAACTGAGCCACCCAGGTGCCCCTGGAATCAACTCCTTAATTTCTCTTCCTTCTGTCTTGCTCTTGGTGTATAGAAATGCAACTGATTTCTGTGCATCGATTTTATATCCTGACACTTTTTTGAATTCCTGTATGAGTTCTAGCAGTTTTGGAGTGGAGTCTTCTGGGTTTTCCACATAAATTATCATATTATCTGCAACGAGTGAGAGTTTGACTTTTTCTTTGGTGATTCTGATACCTTTTATTTCTTTTTGTTGTCTGATTGCTGAGGCTAGGACTGCTAGTACTATGTTGAATAGCAGTGGTAATAGTGGACAACCTGCCATGTTCCTGACCTTAGGGGAAAAGCTCTCAATTTTTCCACATTGAGAATGATATTTGCTGTGGGTTTTTCACAGATGGCTTTTATGATATTGAGGTATGTATCCTTTATCCCTACACTGTGAAGAGTTTTGATCAAGAAAGGGTGCTGTACTCTGTCAAATGCTTTTTCAGCATCTATTGAGAGGATCATATGGTTCTTGTTCTTTCTTTTATTAATGTCTTGTATCACATTGATTGATTTGAGGATGTTGAACCAACCTTGCATCCCAGGAATAAATCCCACTTGGTCGTGGTAATAATCCTTTTAATATACTGTTGGATTTTATTGGCTAGTATTTTGGTGAGAATTTTTGCCTCTGTGTTCATTAAGGATATTGATAATTCTCCTTTTTGAATTTAGTGCCATTGTATTGCCTGTAAGGTGACTGTTACTATATATTGTCTCTGTTCCTTTCTGGTCTGTTATTTTTAGGCTCTCTCTTTGCTTAGAGGACCCCTTTCAATATTTTCTGTAGGGCTGGTTTGGTGTTTGCAAATTCTTTTAGTTTTTGTTTGTCCTGGAAGCTTTTTCTCTTCTATTTTCAATGACAGCCTAGATGGATATAGTCTTCTTGGCTGCATATTTTTCTCATTTAGTGCCCTGAATATATCATGCCAGTCCTTTCTAGCCTGCCAGGTCTCTCTGGATGGATCTGCTGCCAATCTAACATTTCTACCATTGTATGTTACAGACCTCTTGTCCCAAACTGCTTTCAGGATTTTCTCTTTGTCACTGAGACTTGTAAATTTTACTATTAGGTGACAGGGTGTGAGCCTATTTTTATTGATTTTGAGGGGGTTCTCTGTGCCTCCTGGATTTTGATGCTTGTTCCCTTCCCCAAATTAGGGAAATTCTCTGCTATAATTTGCTCCAATATACCTTCTGCCCCCTTCTCTCTTTCTTCTTCTGGGATCACTATTATTCTAATATTGTTTCATCTTATGGTATCACTTATCTCTCAAATTCTCCCCTTGTGGTCCAGTAGTTGTTTGTTTCTCTTTTTCTCAGCTTCATTATTCTCCATCATTTGGTCTTCCATATCACAAAGTCCCTCTTCTGCCTCATTTATCCTAGAAGTAAGAGCCTCCATTTTTTATTGCATCTCATAAATAGCTTTTTTGATTTCAACTTGGTTAGACTTTAGCTCTTTTACTTCTCCAGAAAGGGATTTTATTTCTCCAGAAAGGGATTCTCTAGTATCTTCCATGGTTTTTTTTTTTGAGCCCAGCTAGCACCTTGATAATCGTCATTCTGAACTCTAGTTCTGACATATTAGTAATGTCCATATTGATTAGGTCCCTAGCCATTGGTACTGCCTCTTGTTCTTGTGTGTGTGTGTGTGTGTGTGTGTGTGTGTGTGTGTGTGTGTGGTGAGTTTTTCCCCCTTATTTTATCCAGATAAGAATACATGAATGAGAGAACAAAATACTAAAAGTGTAGTAATGACTCCAGAAAGATATACAGTAACCAAATCAGAAGAGANAGAAACTACCTCCCAAAATTTTAAAGAAAGAAAAACTTACATATATACAAAAATAAGGATAAACACAATGAAGGGATGGAATATGACTGTAAAGATGAAAAATAAAAAAGATTCTAAAAAGGGAATCGATAAAATAAGAAGTTGGTGGGAAGATGAAAAAAATAAAAAGAGGCTGGGGTGCCTGGGTGGCTCATTCGGTTAAGTCACTGCCTTTGGCTCAGGTCATGATCCCAGGGTCCTGGGATTGAGTTCCACATTGGGCTCCCTGCTCAGCGGAGAGCCTGCTTCTCTCTGTCCCTCTGCCTGTAGCTCTCTGCCTACCTACTTGTGCTCTCTATCTCTCTGTCAAATAAATAAATAAATAAAACCTTTAATAAAATAAAATAAAATAAAATAAAAAGAGGAAAGAATGCAAGCTGGAGACTAGAACAAAGTCATGTGCTAGATTTAGGGTATATCCTGATCTATTAGAAGAAACTGTATCCCAAAATTTTAAAGAAAGGTAAACCTATATTTATACAAAAAATAAGGTTAAATACGATGAAGGGATAGAATATGATTATAACAATGAAAATTTAAAAAGATTTTTAAGAAGGTATTGATAAGTTAAAATAGTTAAAATAGGTTAAAATAAGAAAGGAAACATTCAAAATATAGAAAAAAATAACAAAGATTTAATAAAATTTAACTTTGAAAGACTAAAGAATCATAGGGAAAAACCATGAATTCTATATGCTGTATTCCCCTAGCACAGCTGTTTTGCAGTCCTCATTGATCAGTAAACTTGGTCTTGGCTGGATTTTCTTGCTGATCTTCTGGGGGATGGGCCTCTTGCAGTGATTCTCAAATGTCTTTGCCTGAGCCGGAATTGTACCACCCTTGCCAGGGGCCAGGCTAAGCAATCCGCTCGGGTTTGCTCTTGGTAGCTTTTGTTCCCCGAACTCTTTCCATACCACTTTGGAGGACGGGAATGAATATGGCAGCCTCCCAATCTCCAGCCCCATAGGAGGCAAGAGCACAGGGCCCCACTCCTTAGTGCACCCTCAGAGAAAAGCAGTCAATCCCTCCCATCTCCCTGGTCTCTGGCAGCACTCTGAGCTCACCCAGCCTGTGACCGAGCATTTCTATCTCTGGCGCACAGCCCAGTTTGGAGTCTCCAAACCCAGCAGATTCCTGCAGCATGCTCCCACACCACATCTCCCCAGGGGAGGAAGGTAAGTGTCCCTGGATCTGTCGCTTGTGGGGTCCCTGCTCGAAAAGCAGTGACCTGACTGTGCCTTGGATCACGGCTTAAGGTAACCCCAAGCTGAGAGCCCCCTCCTCTGCCCTGTCTCTGCAGCTGGCTTCCCTGCTCTGATACCTGGGAGCTCTGCCACACTCAGACATCCCCGGTCTTTTTGTGACCCTGAGGGTCCTGAGACCACACTGTTCCCACGAGGGATCCACCCCCCCACTTAGCCTCTGGAGTGACGTCCCTCCGCGGAGCAGCCTTCTAAAAGTTCATATTTTGTGTTTCATGGCTCTATCACTTGCCTGGAGCCAGCCCCTACCCCTGTGGTCTCTCTTCCCATGTATCGCCTCTGATTCACTTCTCTGCACATTCTACCTTCCAGAACGCAGTTGCTTTTCTGTTCCTAGAATTGCTGCTTTTCTTCTCTTTGATCTCCTGTTCAGTTTGTAGGTGTTCAGAATGGTATGGTAAGTATCTAGCTGAACTCCTGGGAACAGAAGAAATTTAGGTTTCCTACTCCTCCACCATCTTGCTCTTCCCCTCTTTTTAAATATTTTTAAAGTTTATTTATGTACTTAAGTATCTCTACACCCAACATGGAGCTTGAACTCATAACTCCCCCAAGAACAAGAGTTGCACACTCTTCTGACCGAATGCATGCTCTTTAGCCAGGTACCACCAGAATTCTCTTTTTAAATTTTCATTTATTTTAATTTGTTTTATTGTGTTTCTTTTGTGTCTTGTGTTTTGCTTTTGTTTTCTTGGTCTTTGAGATTCCCATGAACAATATAGCCTTTACCTAAAACAAAATTTTATTCACCTAAGGCCTCGAGTTGGACCCAAGACAGCATAAGTCAGGCAAAGTCTGGCTTAAAATGGACCCTGTCCTGTCCCAAGCCCAGCCTAGTTTTTTAAGCTGGACTCAAGTCTAGTAACTAGTAGCATTACCCAGTGTGGAATCTGGGAGCATTGAGGAGAAAATTTCGGGAGGGATTCCAGTCAAGTGAGGAGTTCTGGAAGCTACTTAGATCAAAAGCTCTTCGCCAAGAGAGTGGACCTCAGAATGGAGAGGAACTCATTCACAGCCCTCCCCTTGGAAATGGTGAAGAGGCAACTCAAAAAAGTTTTCTTGGAGACCATGCCTGCCTTTCTCCTTCCTCATCCCCAGTGCCCTTGGAAGTCTCCTTCCAGTGCTGCCTCTGCCACCGATCTGTGAACCAGCAAAACTCAACTATTTTAATTTGTTTTATTATTTCTTAATTTATTTAATTATGGTATACTTAACATACAGTGTTATATTAGTTTCAGGTGTACAATATAGTGATTCAACAATTTATACATTATTCAGTGTTCATCATGATAAAGGTAGTCTTAATCCCCTTCACCTGTTTCACCCATATCCACCACCCACCTCCCTTATGGTAACCATCAGTTTGTTCTCTGTATTGAATAATCTGTTTTTTTTTTCTGTTTGTTTTGTTTCTTTTATTTTTTTTTCATGATTTATTTATTGGAGAGACAGAGAGTGAGGTCACGAGTGAGGGGAGGGGCAGAGGGAGAGAATCTTAAGCAGACTCCCTGCTGAGCAAACCCTGACATGGGGCTCCATCCCATGACCCATGAAGTCATGACCTGAGCCAAACCTAGAGTCAGATGCTCAACCTACTAGCCATGCAGGTGCCCCCTGTTTGTTTTGTTTCTTAAATTCCATATAGGAGTGAAATTATATGGTGTTTGTCTTTTTCTTTTTTTTTTTTTTAAAGATTATTTATTTGACACAGAGAGATTACAAGTAGGCAGAGAGGCAGGCAGAGAGAAAGGAGGGAGCAGGCTCCCTGCTGAGCAGGGAGCCCAATGCGGGCCTGGATCCCAGGACCCTGAGATCAATGACCTGAGCTGAAGGCAGAGGCTTTAACCCACTGAGCCACCCAGGTGCCCGGTATTTGTCTTTTTCCAATTGACTTATATCACTTAACATTATATGCTCTAAATCCATCCATCTTGTAAATGGCAAGATTTCCTTCTTTTTTATGGCTGAGTAATGTTCCATTGTGTGTGTGTTTATATATATATATACACACACACCACATCTCCTTTATTCATTCATCTATTGATGGACACTTGGGTTGCTTCCCATATTTTGTCAGCCAGCAGAATTCTTAATCAGGTCCCTGGGTAGAATCAGGATTCATTCATCGGCTATATTTCAACTGTTTTTTACTGGAATTTTCTGTAGTATCATCAGTTCGGATTGGTTCAATAAAAATTTCTGAAGTCTCTCACTCTCAAACAACCCAAAATGTAATAGTACACTTGATATTGACAAAGTCAAAAAATTTTTTTCAAGTCAGTTCCAAGGCCATAGAGCTACCCAAACAAAATTATGTCATCAGAACTCAGTTTAATTCTTGAGATAACTCAGAACCACATAGCTGTTTCTAAACATCACAGCAGAAATTCAACGTTGAGTAGAGAAAGAAGAGAAAACCTTTTCAGTTCTTTCTCTCTGGCTTACCAATCATTTTATGTCAGTGAACTGAACCTGTGACTTGTAAACTCAGTTTCAATTGTTTATGGTACAGTGTTTAATATATGGCAGGCGGGGGTGGAAATACCCTGTATAAATAATTTCCTCTTTTGGGGTAGGACATTTGAGCTCTTCCTGCCTTGTTATACAAAATTTAGAAAATTTACAGGTTGGCAGTCTCAGTTTGGTTACTAAATATGGTTCAATGAGCTTATTGATTTTCCACCAGCAAATCAAACCTATTCATTTTCATTTCCCCCTTTCAACCTCTTCTTTTTCTGACACCCAAGGGCTGATTTGAGTATAAGCTCTGTTTAGTGACATAATTTCCATCCCTTCTTGTCCATGCTCCTTTTTAGCTCTGGCACAATGACTCCTGCCACTGTATAAAAGCTATGGAATTGATTAGGTCAATGAGACCTACCTCCTGGTCAGGATCTTCCCATTTGTTTCAATGGCAGAATTGCCTTCATCAAATTTCTAAATTGCAACTGCTTCTAATATTTCTGAGATATATTGGTGATTTATTCTACTTGGGATCTGCTAAACTTCTGTCACCTGAGAAGTCAATGTCTTTCATCAGTTTTAGAAAATTCTTGGTCTTTATCTCCACAAGTATTGCTTCTAGCCCATTCTCTCCTCTCTTTCAGGGACTACAATTACACATATAATATACCTTTTGACTGTAACCCAAATGCCTGTTATGCTCTGTTCTTTCCAAACCCCCCCTTTCCTGTCCTTCATTTTGGAATTTTTTCTTTTTATTTTTTTCTCTTTTTTTCTTCTTTTTTTTAAAAATTTCTATTGACCTATCTTCCACTTCATGGATGCTGATTTTTGCTGCATTCAGACTGCTGTTGAACACACCAATGGGTTCTTATTTCCAGTTATTGTATTTTTATATTTAGAATGTCCATCTGTTTTTAATAATTTCCAATTCTATATTGAAATAAATTATTTATCTTTTAGCCTTTTCTTCTTTTTCTTAAGCCTATTAGTCATAGTTATTTAAAGTCATGTCAATTCTAATGTCTGGGTCTGTTTCTATTAATTTTTCTCCTCGTGGCAGGTGCCTGCCTGGGTGGCTCAGCTGGTTAAGCATCTGCCTTCTGCTCAGGTCATGATCCCAGGGTTGTGGGATGGAGCCCTGCATAGGGCTCCCTGTTCAGTTGGGAGTCTACTTCCCCCTCTCCCTCCACCTCCCCCCTTGCTTGTGTTCTCTTATGTGTGCTCTCTCTCTCTCTCTCTCCCTCCCTCAAATAAATAAATAAATAAATAAAATCTTAAAAACAAAACAAAACAACTCTTTCCCCCGTGTGTAGTCATTTGGATTTGATATTAGCATTCCTCTTAATTTTACATATATAGGATCTCTGACATTGCGGAGGAAAAAATTGTAGATGTTGTGGATGATGTTATCTGCCCCCACAGAGTTAAATTTTGTTCTGGTAGGCATAAAGAATACCAGTGGATCACTTTGAACCTGTAAGGACTTGGGTTTAAGCTTTGTTAGATCTGTTCTATTTCAGTACTATATTGCCCTTACTCTAAGAGGGCAGACTTTTTGGGCCACGGATGTCTCTTTACCTTGGAGAGGCTTTAAGTCCAAGTTCTATTAATGTTACAGGATTTTTTTTTTCTCTGTGTTGGTGTCCACAGTTCTTTGTCACGCCACTTCGAAGAACAAAGAAGTAGACTGGACAGAGTGGTAGGCAGCAAAGGAAGGTTTATTGAAGGATGGCACATGACAGATAGTTCAAAGCCCCCAACAACAAGACGGCTGCCACCAGAGTTTCTAAGTATAGGGGTTTTTATGGGTTTGTTGGTGGGCTGTTCTGATAATGATTAATCTTCCATGTGCCTGTCATCCAATCAGGTTTTTGTCATCCATCTATCACATCGGAAAGGGTAGAGGGCTCTTTCAAGGGTGGTGTAAAATCCTTTTAAGGGTGATTTCCTTTTAGGGTGGGGGACCCTTGTCCCTCCTTGCCTGCCTTTCAACTCTCCTTCATCTTCCGGTGCTGAAATCCCTACTTAGCTCATTAGCCTCTAAACTGCTGTTTTCTGGTGTGTGTGTGTGTGTGTGTGTGTGTGTGTGTGTGTGTGTGTGTGTGTGTGTGTGTGTTTAATCTTGCTTTGTGCATGTTGGGCTTTATAACTGGCCACTACCCTGAGGAGAATTTGATTTGCACTAAATTTTTTTTAAAGATTTTATTTATTTGTCAGAGAGAGAGAGAGAGCACAAGCAAAGGGGAGTGGCAGATAGAGGGAGAAGCAGATTCCTTGGGAGGCCGGTGTGGGGCTCTATTCCAGGACCCTGGGATCATAATCTGAGCCAAAGGATGATCCAACTGAGCCACCCAGGTGTCCCTTCACTAGACTATTGAACTACATCTCTGCCATTCTTCTTTCTCTGGAAGTTCTCCCTCAAGTCCCAGCCACTTTAGCAGCTCTGAACTTTGACTTTTGACTCTTCAGCCCAGTAATTCGGGCACCTTTTACTTTGCCTTTATTTTCTAGCACTTGACTTAGAAAATTCCCTCAGGAGAAAAATTTCAGGGTGAATATGGAGTTCACTTCATGTTTTTCTCCTCTTTCAGGATCATAGATTCAAGCCCTGCCTGCTTTGGTTACTCTTCAGTTTCTTCAAAGAGTTGTTTTAATGCTTTCCTATATTTATAAATATTTATATATTCTATTCTATCCTACCCTCCCCCCACCCAGAGGGTTAGTCTGATCCATGCTCCTTCATCCTGGAGGGAACTAGAAGTTCAGCACTTCTTACCTCTTGAGTTTGCAGTAATTTCACTGACCTATTTATTTGCCTGAACCAATGAAGATGGCATAATTCTCTTTAAATTAAGGAATCTCAAAAAATTAATTAAGGAAACTCATTCCTTTTATTTTGCATATTAGATCAAATCTACTGCCCATCTGTGGGCAAAGCCCAAATCAGTGGGCTGTGAGACCAGATTCTAACAGGATTAGAAGCCTGGTGGCAGAGAGACATGGTAAGGAATGAATGGAGGAGCACCTGGGTGGCTTGGTCAGTTAAGCATCTGCTCAGGTCCTGATCCTGGGGTCCTGGGATGTAGCCCACCCTCCCCCACCATTGGGCTGCCTGCTCAGTGAGAAGTCTTCTCCCTCTCTCTCTGCCCCTCCCTCTGCTTGTGCTCTCTCGATCTCTCAAATAAATAAATAAATAAATAAAATCTTTTAAAAAAAAGAATGAGGGTGCCTGGGTGGCTCAGTGGGTTAAGGCCTCTGCCTTCAGCTTGGGTCATGGTCTCAGGGTCCTGAGATCGAGGCCCGCATCGGGCTCCCTGCTCGGTGGGGAGCCTGCTTCCCCCTCTCTTTCTGTCTGCCTCTCTGCCTACTTGTGATCTCTCTCTATCTGTCAAATAAATAAATAAAATCTTTAAAAAAAAAGAATGAGTGGAAGTCAGGAAGTATACCTAAAAAATGCATACAGTGTATTTAAGGAAAGCCAGAAATATGATGGCAGTTAGAGGTGGGAGGACTTTATTTTTGAGATGAGGAGACTTGAGCATGTTTATAAGAGCAGGGGTGGGCCACAGGGCACCTGGGTGCCTCAGTTGGTTAAGCATCTGTCTTCGGCTCAGGTCATGATCCCAGGGTGTTGGGATCGAGCCCCTCATCGGGTTCCCTGCTCGGTGGAGAGCTTGCTTCTCCCTCTCCCTCTGCCCCTCCCTCCTCACCACTCATGCTCTCTCTCTCCCTCTTGCTCTCTCTCTTTTATTTATTTAAATAAATAAATACAATCTTTAAAAAAAAAAAAAAGGGCACCTGGGTGGCTCAGTGGGTTAAAGCCTCTGCTTTTGGCTCAGGTCATGATCTCAGGGTCCTGGGATCGAGGCCCGCATCAGGCTCTCTGCTCAGCAGGGAGCCTGCTTTCTCTGCCTGCCTCTCTGCCTACTTATGATCTCTCTCTCTCTCTCTGTGTCAAACAAATAAATTAAAAATCTTAAAAAAAAAAAAAAAGAGGGGCTGGACCTAAAGGAGAAGGTGAGGCCAGAGATATAAAGACAATAAAAGGTAATTAAGAATCTCTAGAAGAGATGGGAGAGGTAGTGTAAATTGCCCCGGCAAAATATATCGGGGGAAAAACAGAGGTAAAGATATAGATTAAGGCTTGAAAGAAAGAATGAGATACCTGATAGTGTCATTTTTTAAAAAAAAGATTTATTTATTTACTTGATGGAGAGAGAGAGATCACAAGTAGGCAGAGAGGCAGGCAGAGAGAGAGGAGGAAGCAGGCTCCCTGCTGAGCAGGGAGCCGCATGTGGGCCTCCATCCCAGGACCCTGAGATCATGACCTGAGCTGAAGGCAGAGGCTTTAACCCACTGAACCACTCAGGCACCCCTGATAGTGTCATTTTTATGGAGTCATTTTGAATCATACCTGACAGTGTCATTTTTATGGCGACATTTTTGAATTATGATAAGAGGGAGCACTTAAGATAAAGAAATAGTAAAGAAATAGAATTAAAAACTGGATGAGGTGAATGAGTGAGAGAGATAAGTCTGATCACTCCCAGGTTTGGGGCTTGGTCAACCAGGTGGATGACCGTGTTGGGTTTAAAAACAAAACAAGGGGCGCCTGAGTGGCACAGTCATTAAGCCTCTCCCGTTGGCTCAGGTCAAGATCCCAGGGTCCTGGAATTGAGCCCTGCATCGGGCTCCCTGCTCGGTGGGAAGCATGCTTCTCCCTCTCTCACTCCCCCTGTTTGTGTTCCCTCTCTAGCTGTGTTTCTCTCTGTCAACTAAATAAATAAAATCTTTAAAAAATAAAAATTAAAAATTAAAAACAAAACAAAACAAACAAAAACAGGGAACTAACCAGCAGACTTGGGAAGAAAACATGTTAAGGTAAGTTTCTTTGTTTACAGTGAATCAATCAGTAGTCCATATTGACCTTTGCCTATAAACTTTGGGATCCATATTAGTGCCTACTACAAAGATGAACTTCTTCTGTTGCAAGCCTTGTTTGTGTCTATAGTGTAGCAGAAGCCTCTGCTTTGCTGGATCCTGACTAGCTTCTGTTCTTAGAGGACACTGTGGAATATAAACAAAGGCTTTTCAGAATGAGCATTAAGTGGAAGATTTATTTGGCCTATGAACTTTTTTTTAACGATGAATTCATCTCCTTGACTTGATATGGATACCAAGCTATATATACTTTACTATCAATTCTTCATGAAAAATGGAAATCAGAAAATCTCAACAGAAAGAAAAACAGGTTATTTAGGAGAAAGGTTTTTGTTTTTGTTTTTGTTTTACAACTAACGGGAAAATTGAGAGGGGGGGGAAAGATTTTAAGAGGGAAAGAGGGAGAAATGGGGTTAGCCAGTGGCCTGGAGTAGTAGTGATTTTGAGCAAAGAATAATGTAAAATAGAAGAGGACGGCTGAGTTTGGAGGGAGGAGGAAGACAAAACCCCAGAAAATACGGGGAGAGGGAATGAGAGAGGAGAAAGTTTTTAAGGTTGGAAACAGAGGATGGTGACAATGGAGGGGCTAGGAAGATTTAAAAAAAAAAAAAAAAAAAGAGTGCCGTGTGGGAATGAAAAGGTTCCCAGGTCGAGGTAGTGGGTGGAGAGAGAATGGGTTGATGAGAGGGTGAAGAGGCAGGGGCGGGTGTATGCAGGCGAGGGACACGTGCAGTCTGGGCGGAGCAGGTGGCAGAGGCAGCCGCGGAGGAGGCCTGGTCCTTCCAGGTTTCCGCCACCATCCATGCCCGGAGGATGCTCCCCGGCAGTGCGCGAAGACCGTAGGAAAGCCCAGCAGGGACGGTGACCGGGACTGGCGTGGCCGGGCCCAGGAAATCCATGAAGAGGACCGACAGCGGGTCCTGCTGCCACCGCCGCTGCGACTGCAGCTGCTGCTGCCGCGCGTCCCGCCGGGCGCACCACGCGCCTCACGGGTCCGGGGACGCGGCGCGAGCCCCGCAGCCCTCGCGGCAGTCTCCTGGCCGGGAGCGACGGCAGCCCGAGCCAGCCGGGAGCTGGGCAGCGGCGGCCGAGGAGGAAGAGGCCGCGGCGGCCGCACCCTGGATGAGGTGAGAGCACCGTGGGAGCATTGCGGGAGCCGCGGAGGCTGCAGTGGGCGCCGGGAGTGGCGGCGCGCGGCGCGCTGGGCAGGAGCACCGCTCGGGGGCTGGGACGTAGCGGGGCTGGAGTCCGCGGCGCCTGGAAGGGTTGGCGCCGGGGGACCTTAGCTTGGAGAGGGCTGGAGGACCCCCGGGCGAGGGTTGGCGGGGGCGGGGGCGGAGGGTGGCGGGGGAGAGAGAGGGAAGAGCCAGTGGGGGACTTGCCTAGAAATAAAGGTGTGACGCTGGATTGTGCCGGACTAAGGCTTGGGAAACGCGTCTCACTCCCAAGGTCTTTGCTTGATGTGTGTAGACACCCGCTTTGTTGGTGCAGATGAGGTTGAGGCCAGGCCTGTGGGGTCGAGTCAAGGGAGAGATGAACACATGATACGGAAGGCCATGCCGGGGTGGAAGCATTAGGGAGAGCGGAAGAAGATAGAGGATCAGGGAATGCGCGTGGGTGTCCAGTCGGAGTACCCACGGCTTTCTCTTACACCCCCCCTTTTTATACATACAGTTTTTTATTTATCTAAGATACAGACAGCGGGGTGGGGGGAGTTGGGGATGGTTCTTTATTCCTCGGCTACCTCTCTTGCCCTGCAGAGCTGGAGCCGGGTCCGTTGGCCGGGTGAGGCCGTGCAGGACAAGCTCCTCTTAAAGCCAGCCCCTCCCTTTGCGCAGAGATGGAAGACTGGACAGATTAGGCCTGCATTTTCTTCATGTAGCATCAGCAGGACGAAAATCTGCCTTGCATATGATTTTTCGGAGAAGAGACAGATTGTGCTACTGCCTTTTTTGAAATAACCATTTTTCGGCTTAGCATTTTCAGCTTACTCTTTTACGGGAACCCAGTACTCATAAATCATACTACAGGGCAATCATGTCTTCAGTCTCTAAGCTGCCATTAACCGATAGGGGTGTGAAAAAAGTAACTTCGTTTTTCTAGGCCTCTGTTTCCTATGCATAAAATCATAATCTTTTTTTAAAAGATTTTATTTATTTGTTTGACAGAGAGAACAGTGAGAGGGAACACAAGCAGGGAGAGTGGGAGAAGGAGAAGCAGACTTCCTGCTGAGCAAAGAGCCAGATGTGGGCTCGATTCCAGGACCTTGGGATCATGACCTGAGCTGAAGGCAGACGCTTAACGACTGACCCACTCAGGCGTCCCTAAAAATCACAATCTTTTGAGGATTAATTACAGAACTAAATATTAATGAAAACTCTTCTCTGTGTTTAGGACTCTGCTTTATTTGTGAACTAGGAAACTAGTTTATTCACATGTAATTGTATTTATTCACCACACTGTCCATTGTGAGAAAACTGAGTCAAAGACATTCTGTTAACAAGGCTTAAAGAAATCGCATTTCTATTAAGAAATCCATTTAAAAAATTACAGCTTTTAAGAAGGAATTGAGGGTGGGACACCTGGGTGGCTCAGTTGGTTAAGCAACTGCCTTGGGCTCAGGTCATGATCCCAGCGTCCTGGGATGGAGTCCCACATTGGGCTCCTTGCTCGGCAGGGAGCCTGCTTCTTTCTCTGCCACTGCCTGCCTCTCCACCTACCTGTGCTCTCTCTCTCTCTCTCTCTCTGACAAATAAATAAAAATCTTAAAAAAAAAAAGAAGGAATTGAGGCAACAACTAAAACTAATATAACATTGCCTGTTAACTAACCAGAATTAAAATAAAAGCTTTAAAAAGATGGGGGGGGGGGTGTGCCTGGGTGGCTCAATCATTGAGCATTTGCCTTCGGCCAGGGTCATGATCCCAGGGTCCTGGGTTGGAGGCCCATGTCAGGCTCCCTGCTCAGCGGGGAGTCTGCTTGTCCCTCTGCCACTTCCCTTCCCCCATGCTCATGCTCAAGCTCTCTCTCTCTCTCAAATAAATAAATAAAGTCTTAAAAAACAAACAAACAACTGGGGCACTTGGGTGGCTCTGTCAGTTAAGCGCCTGCTTTTCACTCAGATCAAGATCTTGGGGTCCTGGGATCTTGCCCGCATCAGGTTCCCTGCTCATGGGAAGTCTGCTTCTACCTCTCCCTCTGCAGCTCCCCCTGCTTGTGCTTTGTCTCTCATACACTCTCTCAAATAAATAAAGTCTTTTAAAAAAAGTTTTTAAATCTTAAAAAACAAAACAAAAAAAAAAAAGAAGGAAGGAGGCAGGAAGTATTCATTATTTGATTTTTTATACAGTGGAATTTTAGCCCAAACAATTGCTCTTTTTTTAAACATGTGTACCTCTATGGTACTGAATATTTTTCACAGACTACTTTGATTTTTTTTAAAGCTTGAAATAAAAAAATTTCATCTGTATTTGAATTTATAATGTAAAGTCTTAACTGTTTTATATACACTAGAGTGAACTCTTTTCATTAAAAGGAGCGTTGCTATTGGAAAATTTAAAATGGATCATGACTCCCTTTATAAAGATGTAATTTTTCTTACTGTCTTTGGTAACAAAAAGTTTATAGGGTGAGCATTTGGTTCTCTACATTGTGGTTTAATTGTTAAAATACATGGCACACTTTCATTATTTCCTTAATGGTTATTTATCTGACAAACCTCTACATTCATCTCAATTGATGTAATGACAAGCCTTGAAATGTTTTTAAACATTTCAGGAATTCCCAAATGAAACAGTGTCAGGGACTTCACTGAGGTTGGTGCTACTCTGGTCCTCATTTAAAAATCAGTTCTCCGTGGCGGGGGTGGGAGGAGTGGGGGGGATGTGCCTAGGTTGCTCAGTCGGTTAAGCATCAGACTCAGGATTTCAGGTCAGGTGGTGATCCCAGGGTCTTGCGCTTGAGCCCTGTGTTAGCTTCATGCTGCATCTATCTATCTATCTATCTATCTATCTATCTATCTATCTATCTTTTTATAGATAGTAGGCTCCACACCCACTTAAACTGGAGCTTGAGATCAATTGCTGCCTGCTCTACTAACTGTGCCAGCAGGGGACCCCTTTACTTTCAAAACCATACCTGTCTTATCTATCGTGTTAGAGGTTTACGAATATAAGAGGCTTATACTTGGGAAGGGGGTGTTTTTGGTGTCCAGTTTTCTAACTATCAAATCAACTAAAAAATGGAAGAAAACACCTCTGCACATTATCTGGATTCAATTAATTCTGTGATTTATTGAGCAAAATGGTGGAGGCCAGTACAAAACTGGATGCAAAACTACCCTTAGGTAGCTCAGAATCTATAGCATATAAATTGTGCTCATCTAACGATAGTATGGAGTAAATGCTGTAGCAGAAAGATGAACAGTGAAAATGATAACTAAGTAAATGAACAAATAAATGAAAGGAAAGCAGACTTTGGGCAAAGCAGACTGTATCCCAAGTGGTCATACAAAGTGACGTTATCTTGGAAAATATGTTCGAATCTGGTCTTTACTTTGTTGAGTCTGTTTCTCAGGGTGGTATTAAATCCACAAGACTACTGTATAAATCCAGAATGTCAAATTATTATAATTTATTACCAAAATTAAAATGAGGATTCTTACATCTCAGGGAACTAGTCCTTCTGTTACTTAGTGAGGTCTCTCGGCATACTCGCTGTGTTTGAAAACAAATGAGAAGCAAAAGGTTGCTTGTAAAATGAATTTAGAACAAGGGAAAGTAACCCGTGCATTCCAGATTTTAAAATTTAAAGCTTTAAACAGAGTTAACAGGGGATACAAACGGGTTCTTTCTTCCCTGGATGGTGATTGTCATTAATGATCAACCTTTCTTCTTATGTACTTGTACTTTTTTTCTAGTTCTGACATACTAATATTTCCAATTAGGTAATAATCTGTTTGGCCTGGGAATCCATGTGTCCATTTCAAGTGTTGGCACATCTTTTCTCTGAAGTAGTTTGTCTTAATTGTAAAGTTTACATTTCAGATGTCAAAGCTCACATTCCTTTAGGTAAAATTCATGATAGGGGTAGGAAAGTTGGGTGGGGCATTTTGTTAGAGTGCCTACACATGCTGGCAATATGAGCCAGGCAACTAATAGCTACTGAATGTGATACTAAGAAACAGAGGACAAGAGAGGGCTTCACATATACACAAGAGGTGAATTCTTTTTGGCCTAACAAAATAATGAAGCCAGGGTTGGATGGGAGGCAAATTGTAGCAGAGGGATAAAAACAAATGTACAGCCCTGGGAAAATGCTTTATTAGAATGAGACCCACGCTGTGATAAACTTTCAGTGAGGATTTAATTCAAAAGTGATCCTCTTTCAAGTATATGCAGTTGTTTATTTTTATTATTTTTTAAAAGATTTTATTTATTTATTTGACAGAGGGAGACACGGCGAGAGAGAGAACACAAGCAGGGGGAGTCTGTGAGAGGGAGAAGCAGGCTTCCCACGGAGCAGGGAGCCATATGCGGGGCTCAATCCCAGGACCCCAGGATCATGACCCAAGCCGAAGGCAGACGTTTAACAACTGAGCCACCCAGGCACCCCTACGCAATAGTTTAAAAAGAGGAAATAAGTGAGCTGATAGCTGATAGCAATCTGCCTCAGGGTGCATTTTTGAAGCCTAGCAGATTGCATATTCTAGGTGGATAGCCTGGAACCAGCAGAAAACTGTGGGGGGAATGATGCCAAAAAACTTACATTTCCAACATCAAACTTCAACCAGTATGTCTTTAGCCATCTTTCTTTTTGTCATTGTTATTTTATTACTGCTTTATTGAGATATAGTTGACATAAAACAAACTTGGTGGAGGGGGGGCCCCCTGGGTGGCTCAGTCGTTAAGTGTCTGCCTTTGGCTCAGGTCATGATCCCAGGGTCCTGGGATGAGCCCCGTGTCAGCAGGGAGCCTGCTTCTCCCTCTCCCGCTTCTCCTGCTTGTGTTGCCTTTCTTGCTGTGTCTCTCTCTGTCAAATAAATAAAATATTTTTTTAAAAAAAGAAAACGACTGGGAAAATTTGTAGTGTATAATTTGAAATTTTTTTTTTAGATTTTATTTATTTATTTGACAGAGAGAGATTACAAGTAGGCAGAGAGAGGAGGAAGCAGACTCCCCGCTGAGCAGGGAGCCCGATGCGGACCTCGATCCCAGGACCCTGAGATCATGACCTGAGCCGAAGGCAGAGGCTTTAACCTACTGAGTCACCCAGGCACCCTGAAATTTTTTTGACATGTCTCTATTTGTGAAATTATCACATGCTCATCATCCCAAAAAGTTTCCATTTTCCCTTTTATAATCCTCCTTCCTGGCTCTTCTTGCCCCCGCTAACACACAGGCAATCAACCACTAATCTGCTTTCTGTCACTATACGTTAGTTTGCATTTTCTAGAAATTTATATAAATGGAATCATATAGTAGGTACTCTTTGTTTTTGTCTAGCTTCTTTCACTCAGTATAATTATTTTGAGATTTATTGATGATGTTGTGGGTATCAAGAGTTCATTTTCTTTTGTTGCTGAGTAGTATTCCCTTGTGTGACTCTGCCACCGTTTGTTTATTAATTCACCTGCTGTCTTGTTTCCAGTTTTTGGCTATGACACATAGCATTGCTATGAACATTCATGTACAAGGCTTTGTGTGGACATAGGACTTCATTTCTCTTACGTAAATTTCTTTTTTTGTTGTTGTTGTTAAGATTATTTATTTATTTGGTAGAGAGCGAGTGAACACAAGCAGGGGGCTGAGGCAGAGGGAGAGGGAGAGAAACACTCCCTGCTGAGCAGAGAGCTCCATCCCAGGACCCTTGGATCATGACCTGAGCCGAAGGCAGATGCTTAACCAACTGAACACCAAGGCGCCCCCATTTCTGCACATCCTTATCAACACTTATTATTGTCTTTTTTATTAGAGACATTCTAGCGTGTGCAAAATGGTATCTTAAGATTTTGATTTGTGTTGCCCTAGTGACTACTGATGTTGAACACCTTTTTATGTGCTTAATTACCACCTGTATGTTTTTGGCGAAGTGTCTGTTGAAATCTTTTGCCTATTTTTTATTGAGTTGTTTGCTTTTTTATGGTTAAATTTGGGAGTTCCTTACATATTTATAATGGAAGTCTTTATTATAAAGGTACTTCGCAAACATGTTCTCTCAATCTATATCTTGTCTTTCCATTTTAATAAGTGTCTTTTGAAGACCAGAAAAATTTAAATTTTGCTAAAGTAAGGCCAAACTATGAAATTTTTCTTTTATGGATTTTGCTTTTAATGTCATAGCTAAGAAACCACCGTTTAACCCAAGGTCACAAAAATATTCTCCTATGTGTTCTAGAAATGTTACAGTTTTACATTTTATGTTTGGTCTATGATTCATTTTGAGTTAACTTTTGTATGTGGTACAAGGTATTGATCAATGTTCATTTTTTGCATATGGATATCCTCTTGTTCAAGCACTATTTGTTGAGAATTCTCTTCTTTCTCCATTCAATTGCCTTGACACTTTCATTGAAATCTATTGATCAAATATATGTGGGTCTATGTCAGAATTTTCTATTCTGTTCCATTGATCTATTTGTCTATTTTAAGACCAATACCATAATACCATACTGTCTTTTTTTTTTTTTTTGAAAGCCACGGATTTGGGCGCCTGGGTGGCTCAGTGGGTTAAAGCCTCTGCCTTCGGCTCAGGTCATGATCTCAGGGTCCTGGGATCGAGGCCCATATCGGGCTCTCTGCTCGGTGGAGAGACTGCTTCCTCCTCTCTCTCTCTGCCTGCCTCTCTGCCTACTTGTGATCTCTCTCGCTCTGTCAAATAAATAAATAAAATCTTAAAAAAAAAAAAAGAAAGAAAGCCACGGATTTTTCTTGATTTGAAAAAACTTTGCAAGGACAGTGCCTGTTCTGCCAAAAAAGGAGCCAAATAGCATAAAACAGACCAGAGATGGAAGTGGAGGTGAGGGAAGGGCCAGGAATCCACTTGGAAAAGCAGATAATTGTTGACTGGCAGGGGAAGGAGAAAGGAGATGTATGCAAGAGCGAGAATTCCAAAAAAAAATTGAAATGGTGAGGGGAGAGAACTCCCAAAGACCTTGAAGTACATCACAGGTGAATGTGACAATGGCAGTCTCTTCCTTTGTAGAGGACGGGGGAGGGGACATGAGCTGCAAACTATGGAGACCAATGCCAGGGTTAGAGATTGGGGGCCCATACAGAGAGCCGCAAAGGCCTTCAAGGCAGTCCCTGGACTGCTTGGCACTGGCACCACATGTGTCCCCCAGCCATTCCCGGAAGAGATCTTCGTCTTTCTTTAGCATCAGAAACTGGGCAAGGACAACATAGGCCTTGTCAAAGCCCCATTCCTTCAGCTTCTTGCCCAGAACTTCACCAATCCTGGCCAGGCTCCCCACTGGCTTTTCCTCTGTGGGTTCTCCCACAAAGTCTGAGTGCTTTGGGCAGGTTGTTACCTTGATCAGCTTAATTGGCAGCTCCCGATCCTGTCTGGCTCCTCCTGCCACCCGACCACTCCCACCAATAGCCCTTCCAACTCCACACTGTCTTGATCACAGCAGTTCTTTTTAAGTTTTAAGATCATGTAGTGTAAGTCCTCCAATTTTGTCCTTCTTATTTAAAATCACTTTGGCTTTTCTAGGTCCTTTGTATTCTTATATAAATTTTATTTATTTTTTAAGATTTTATTTATTTATTTGAGAGAGAGAATGAGAGAGAGAGAGAGCATGAGAGGGGAGAAGGTCAGAGGGAGAAGCAAACTCCCCATGGAGCTGGGACCCCAATGTGGGACTCCTGGGATCATGACCTGAGCTGAAGGCAGTTGCCCAACCAACTGAGCCACCCAGGTGCCCCTCTCATATACACTTTATTTTTTTTATTTTTTTATTTTTTAAAGATTTTATCTATTCATTTGAGAGAGAGAGTGTGAGAGGGGAGAGGTCAGAGGGAGAAGCAGACTCCCCACCGAGCAGGGAGCCCAACGTGAGGCTTGATCCTGGGACTCCAGGATCATGACCTGAGTCGAAGACAGTTGCTTAACCAACTGAGCCACCCAGGCGCCCCTTATATACATTTTAGAATCCACTCGTCAGTATAGACAAAAATCCTGTCGGTGATTTGAGTGGGATCACATTGAGCCTATAAATTAATGTGGAGAGAATTGATATTTTAACAATATTGAGGCTCCTGGTCCATAAACATAGTGCATATCTCCATTTATTTAGATTAGTGGCTCTCAGCGGTGCCACACAAGGGACATATGATAGTATCTGGACACATTTTTGTTTATCATAACAGGGCAAGATGGAGGTAGGGAATGCTGGTAAACAGTCTACAGTGCACAGTAATGGTCCCCACAGTGAAGAATTATCCAATCCAAAATAATAATAATGTCTTTAATTTCTCTCAGCAGAGTTTTACGTTTTTAGTGTACACTATTTATGTATCTTAGAGACACTGATGCCTAAATTCTTTATATCTTTAATTCTATTATATATGATAACATCTTTAATATTTCAATTTCTGATTATTCATTGTGACTTTATATTGATCCTTGTATATTGATTTTGTATCCTTTAGCTTTGCTAAATTCACTGTTTAGTTCTCATAGATTTTTTTATAGATCCATAGAATTTTCTACATGATGATGTCACCCCCCCAAAAAAAAGAGAGATAAAATCTTACTCTTTCCAATCTTTATGTCTGTCTGTCATTTGTTTGTTTTATTTTTGCTTTATCACACTAGCTAGAACCTCCAGTATAAAGTTAAATTGAAATAGTGAGAGCATGTCCTTCCTTGTTCTTGATCTTAGGAGGTAGGCATACAGTCTTTTACCATTATGTATGATGCTACCTGTAGGTTTTTCATAGGTACCTTTTATCAGGTTGAGGAAGTTCCCTTCTATTCCTAGTTTTCTGAGTTTTATTAGGAATGGATGTCTAATTACACATCTATTGAAATTACTGTATAATTTTTCTTTTTTGCATTGTTAATTTGGTGAATTACACTGATTGATTTAAGAATGTTAAAATCAACATTAGGCACTTGGGATAAATCCTTCATAACTTAGTTATGATATACTATATGTTCCATATATTGTTGGATTAGATCTGCTAAAGTTTTGTTAAGAATATTTGCACCTGTGTTCATGAGGGATAGTGATTTGTATTTATGTCTTCATTTAAAATACCTTTGTCTGAATTTTTTATAAGGATAATGTTGGCCTCTAAAAATGAGTTGGAAAGTATTCCCATCCTTTCAATATTGGGAGAGAGTTTGGGTGGAAATTGCATTATTTCTTCCTTATATCTTTGATTATATTTGTTAATAAAGACTTTTAAGCCTAGTATTTATTTGTGTGAAGATTTTAAACTATAAATTCAATTTCCTTTTTATTTATTTATTTACTTATTTATTTGTCAGAGAGAGAGCACAGGCAGGGGGAGTGGGAGGCAGAGGAAGAACCAGGCTCCCTGCTGAGCAAGGAGCCCAATGCTTGACTCCATTCCAGGACCCTGGGATCACAACCTGAGCCAAAGGCAGATGCTTAACTGACTGAGCCACCCAGGCATTCCGGAACTCAATTTCCTTAATAAATATAGGACTATTTGGTTTATCTGTTTCTTCTGGGGAAAGTTTTGTTAATTTGTGTAGCCCAAGAAATTTGTTCATTTGTTTAAAAAGATTTATTTATTTATTTTAGAGAGAGAGAGTACTTGAGCAGGGTGAGTGCGGGGGGGGGGGGGGAGGCAGGAAGCAGATTCCCTGCTGAGTATGGATCCCAACTTGGGGCTCAATCCCAGGACCCTGAGATCATGACCTGAACTGAAACCAAGAGTTGGACGCTTAACCAACATAGCCACTGAGGTACCCAGAAAATTTGTTCATTTTATCTAAGTTGTCAACTTTATTGCAATAAACTTGTAGTTTCAAAAATTGAAATATAATTTTATGTTTTTTTAAAGATTTTACTTATTTGTTTGAGAGCGAAATTGTGAGACAGAGCACAAGTGGATGGGGAGGGACAGAGGGAGAGGGAAAACCAGACTCCCCACTGAACAGGGAGCCCCATGCCACAGGGGCTCCTTCCTAGGACCCTGGGATCATGACCTGAGAGGAAAGCAGACACTTAACTGACTGAGACACCCAGGTGCCCCTCTCCGTTTTTATTTTATTTTTTTCTTTAAAATGCTAAACTCAGATGGCTTTATCTGAAGTTGTGTGAAATATTAGTATTCAAGAATGCTGAAACTTGGGCAACCCTGTTGGGACCTCTTTCACTCTTGAGAGCTTTTTCTGTATCATCACTTAATAAGCTTCTATCACTGTTACTCACACACACACAAAAAGAATGCTGAAACTTTTTTTTTATGTCACTCAAATGTTAATCGAAACATCTGAAAGGAATTGCTTTTATAAGAACATTAAAATATTGTTATAGAGCAAATAGATTTTTGTTTGTTAGCCTATTATATTTCCATTTTGAAATTAAAATACAACCAGAAGAGTCAAAGTAGGTGGTTTTGGCATTTCTCAAGCACAAAAGTTTTTTAATAAACNTTTTTTTTTTTGGACAGAGAGACAGAGATTACAAGTAGGCAGAGAGGCAGGCAGAGAGACAGGGAGAGGAGGAAGCAGGCTCCCTGCTGAGCAGAGAGCCCGATGCGGGCCTCGATCCCAGGACCCTGAGATCATGACCTGAGCCG
>LNAC01000750.1:262457-287328 GCA_002007465.1 Ailurus styani
CAAGCACAAACGTTTTTTAATAAACACATCCGGATACTGTACTAGAGGCAGAGTTAATCCATTTCTAGATTAGCTGGTCTCCTTGTTATACATTGTGGCAAACAACTAAGGCACCACCCACAGTTTTGAATTTCAATCTGTAGAACCACATTCTTCCAGGTTGGCTCCTAGAACTGGTGATGTAAGGAAAAGAAGTAGCTGCATGAACCATTGGAGGACTAAGCCTTGGGAAGATAAGCAATGAGATAATAATACTTTTCTAAATTGGAACAACATCATTTGACCTGCTATGGACTTGAGTTTAAAGTGTGTTTTTGGCCCCTTCCCTACAATGTGGAAACTCCATTTATCCCCTACCAAATGCAGCTACCATGGGTGGTATCGCCAGTACCCACTGTGGTTTACAAATCCTAATATTTTCATTAATCTGAATGGAGAGTCTTTTCACTTTGAAGGATACCCAAGAGAGCTTTATTACACTTTAGAATTTGAAAGTGCCCTGAAATTTGTCCTTTAAAAAATTCTCTGTACTTTTTTTGTGCTATAAGATTCTTACAGATATTAGGCGCCTGGGTGGCTCAGTGGGTTAAAGCCTCTGCCTTCGGCTCAGGTCATGATCTCAGGGTCCTGGGATGGAGGCCTGAATCCGGCTCCCTGCTCAGCGGGGAGCCTGCTTCCTCCTCTCTCTCTGCCTGCCTCTCAGCCTACTTGTGATCTCTTTCTCTCTCTCTGTCANTAAATAAATAAAATCTTAAAAAAAAAGATTCTTACAGATGTTATCCTGTGATTAAATCTCGAGCTTAATAGAAATGATACCTAAATTTTATTTTATTAATTTTTTTCTTTAAAGATTTTATTTATTTATTTGACAGAGAGAGAGAGATCACAAGTAGGCAGAGAGGCAGGCAGAGAGAGAGGAGGAAGCAGGCTCCCTGCTGATCAGAGAGCCTGACCAGGGCCTTGATCCCAGGACCCTGAGATCATAACCTGAGCTGAAAGCAGAGGCTTTAACCCACTGAGCCACCCAGGTGCCCGATCCCTAAATTTTAAAGAACCAATTCTAGTTATACCAATATGACCTTAAGGAAAAGTGAAGATAGAAACTTTTTATTTACCTATTTGTTGGAATGAGGTAAGATAGAAAGTAAAGAAAAAGTCCTCAACCTTTCCAAAATGGAAAATTAATTTTAAGTATATAATCATGTTTCTATCCCCTATTACTGATGCTGTTTTTGTGTAAATGAATACCACTGCTAACTGTAAACTCTCCTCGGGCAATAAGCAAGGGCTCATTTTGTTTCTCTTGTCTCTGGGATCACTGTCTATGTTGCCCAATCGCCAGTGCCTGAAAATCATTGTTTAATATATTTTGTCTGATTTTTTAGTTATTTCTGTCAAGAGTGATGGGAAATAAATATTATTTCATGCTGTTACTTCATGCTGTCTAGAAGTAGAAGTACCTCTCTAGATGTCTTTCAAATTAGTAGTTTTCAACCCTGACTACACATCAGAATTACCTACGGTTGGGGAGGAAGTTTTAAAAATGGATGTACACTTGGGGCGCCTGGGTGGCTCAGTTGGTTAAGTGACTGCCTTCGGCTCAGGTCATGATCCCAGGGTCCTGGGATTGAGCCCCGCTTTGGGCTCTCTGCTCAGCAGGAAGCCTGCTTCTCCCTCTCCCACTTCCCCTGCTTGTGTTCCCTCTCGCTGACTCTCTCTCTCTCTGTCAAATAAATAAATAAAATCTTTAAAAAAATGGATGTACAAAAATAAATAGATAGATAGATATACAAGCTCTACTCTAGACCAGTTAAATAAGAATCTTTTATATTGAGACCCTAGCATCAGTATTCCTTAAAAACACTGATTTTTCTCTTGTACAGTAGGGTTAAAGAACCCTAGATTTAAAAACACTATTGCATTGGGTGCCTGGGTGGCTCAGTTGGTTAAGCGACTGCCTTCAGCTCAGGTCAAGATCCCAGAGGCAGGGGATCGAGTCCCGCATCAGGGTCCCAGCTACTGGGGAGTCTGCTTCTCCCTCGGACCTTCTCTCCTCTCATGCCCTCTCATGTCCTCTCTCTCTCTCTCAAATTAATAAATAAAATCTTTTAAAAATAAAAAACTATTGCATTTAGGGACCTGCGTGGCTCAGTTGGTTAAGCCTCTGACTCTTGATTTTGGCTCAGGTCATGATCTCAGGGTTATGAGATTGAGCTCCACACTGGGCTCCACGCTGGGCTTGAAGCCTGCTTAAGATTCTCTCTTCCTCTCCCTCTGCCCTTCCCCTCAGCTAGCACGCCCACACGCGAACACACACACACACACACTTTCTAAAAACAAAAAACAAAAAACAAAAAACTATTGCATTTATAAACAATTCTGAGAGACGTTTGTGTTTTGTCACTCCAACCAAGACATGTGGTGGGGAGGGCAGTGTGGTCCTATAGAAAATTTTAAAGCAGAGGAACTGTCATATTTAGATCTTTGCTTTAGAACTGTAAGCATGACGACTATATGGGAGATTAGGTTAGGTGGGTTGACTGAAGAGACAGGGCATCATTGAGAAGCTACTCAGGGTCAGAAACAATGATGGCCTGAACTTGGGCAGTGGTAGTGGGGAAGGTGATACATTTGGGGAAGGGGAAGAAGGGATATATTTGAGAATTTCTAAAGTAGAGTTGATAGGACTGCTGATCAAGAGGGAGGAACCAAGAGTTACTCTTAAATTTCTAGGTCATCATGGCAGGAGTAATAACATCATTAATTGAGATGGATAATATGGTAGGAGAAGCAGGTATCAGGGAAGTGAATTACTCCAGGTTGGGACATCCAAAAGGAGGTGTCTTGCAGAACTGTCTCTGATGTTTAAATTTTTCTGAGCCATAGCAAAGAGAAAACATTTAGGAGCAAATCCTCTGAATGTGCTGTATGATTTTTACTCTTTTATTTGATGTAGGTTAATATTAAAATCTATTTACATTTCTTGTATATGCATCAGTTAATATTAGAATAAAGTAGATGTAGATGACAAGGCCAGGGATTATTGCAGAGATTTGTTAATGCCTTTTGTTTGTTTGTTTTTGGCTGTGGGGGCACTCATTTCTCCCCTTTATGGACAGTAACCCTATATTTCTTTTAGAGAACTACCTTCTTTCCTATTGTTTACTAAAGGAAAGGTCGATCAAAGTCTCCTAGTTGTGTGATGCTGACAAGACCCACACTAGGACAATCTGACTCTCTTCATAAAATTGCTTCTTCAGTGAAGCCACATAAAGTGGAAAAATGGTTGGAACCAGGTGTTCCCTGGGTCCTTATTGTTTCTTCTGTCCTTTCTGAGCCTATTCTTTTGAGTCTTCAACCCTTCCTTTGATTCTGTGGGTCTTCCCTTCCAGTAATCCTCTTTAAAGGAAAAAAACGAAAACAAAAAACTAAAAAACGGGGCATCTGACTTCTGCTCAGGTCATGATCCCAGCCTGGGATCGAGCCCTGCATCAGGCTTCCTGCTCAGCAGGGGAACCTGCTTCTCCCTCTCCCTCTGCTGCTCCCCCTGCTCGTGCTCTCTGGCTCTCTTTATGTCTCTGTCAAGTGAATAAATAAAAATCTTTATAAAGGGGTGCCTGGGTGTCTCAGTGGGTTAAAGCCTCTGCCTTCGGCTCAGGTCATGATCTCAGNAAAAGGGGTGTCTGGGTGTCTCAGTGGGTTAAAGCCTCTGCCTTCGGCTCAGGTCATGATCTCAGGGTCCTGGGATCAAGCCCCGCATCGGGCTCCCTGCTCATCAGGGGGCCTGCTTCCCCCCCTCTCTCTGCCTGCCTCTCTGCCTACTTGTGATCTCTCTCTGTCAAATAAATAAATAAAATCTTTTTTAAAAAATCTTAAAAAATAAATTTAATTTAGCCAAAGTTGGCTCATTCATCTTTTCAAAAAATATTTAAGGAATGCCAGGAATAATTCTGGGTGCTGGAATAGAAAGAAGGACAAGATTATCAGATAAAGGCTCCACCCTCACAAGCTTAAGTTTAATGAAGTTGTAGGAATGGTGAGGAGATATACAGCAAATGAGTGAATACATATACAACAAAGTGATTTCTCATGTTCATAGGGTTTATAAGGAAAATAAAAAAGAATCATTAATTAGTGAGAGATCGAGCAGGTGGTAAGAGAACTGCAGTCGTGAAGCCCTAAGGTCCAAAAAAGCTGGGGGTGTTTGAGGGACAGCAGGAATGCCAGGGCAGCAGAAGCATGCTGAACAAAGGGAGAGTGGCAGGGGATGAGGGGAAAGGTGAGCTGAGATCTTGCAGGCCATGTTAAGAAGGAGATTTTATTCTAAGGACATTGGGAAAGCAATGCAGGTTTTGAAGCAGAAGCATAACGTGATCTGGAAAATGTTTAAAAATATCACTCTGCTTTTGTAGAAGAGACTTTTTGTTGTAGAAGTGAACAGAGTCAAAAATAAGTTCTGGAAGTAGAGCCAATGGAATTCGATAGTGTATTGGATGAGGGGAACGAAGTTTAAAAAGGAGGTATCGCAGGGCACCTGGGTGGCTCAGTCGGTTAAATGTCTGCTTTCGGCGCAGGTCATGATCCCAGGGTCCTGGGATTGAGTCCCACATCAGGCTCCCTGCTCAGCGGGGCATCTGCTTCTCCCTCTTTGCCTGTTCTCTCCGCCCCCCCATTTGTCCTCTCTCTCTGTATCAAATAAATGGATAAAATCTTTTAAAAAATTCTTTTAAAAAAGGAGATATCGTAAGACTGATGATTCACAGACCCGTACCCCTGGAGCAAATAATACATTACATGTTAATTAAAAAAATAAATAAAATAAAAATAAAGTTTTTAAAAAAGGAGATATCATGGGCCTTTTTAAAAAGAATAATTTAAACCTAAAATTGCTCTAAAAAAGTTAATCTTATTTAAACCAAAGATTTTTGTGTGTGTGTTAATGAAATAAAAAAGATTAGTTTTCCTCCATAGCGTCCGGAATGAGTTCAGGGATAGGCACTTGACCCAAACAGGATTCTTCAGGGAGCTCCTGAAAGAAGCAACCTCTCTTCTAATGCACATGAGCCTCAGAGAGAATGTAGGGTCTCCTGGCAGATAATTCACTACCTTGCAGATGCTGAAAATAAAATCAGAACAGAAAACAATTGAGATGGAGAAAGATGTCTTCACTGTCGGAGTCTCTGGATGAAGCTGTATTTGAAACCTCTGGTTGAAGTTTTTTGCTTAATCTTAATTGAAGGTTTTTTCCCACTCGTTATGGAGGTGGCAGTGGTTAGGCAATGTGGGACAGGGATGGAGGTCTCTCCAAGAGCGAGACTCTGGATAATAGAAAAAATGCCTTCACAGAGGGTTGCATGTGAAGACCAGATGGAGAGCCTCATAAATAAAGGGGATTTGTACTAGATCTCACAGGAGTTCCAAACAGAATTCTGTTAGATTTTGATCACTGACATTCGTGTCAGCAGCAGTATCATTGTTAGGATTATTGCACGTATAATTTACATCATTAATAATTTTTATCGAGCACTTGCTACATGCCAAGCCATACCTGAAGCAATTTATAAGCATAATCTCATTTAGTCCTCAATACAATTCTGAGAAGGATATTATTATCCCCATTTTTTATAGAAATGTTAAATACATGACACAGTGGGACCATGACACAGTGAGGAAATGGTAGAAGGGCTGCTTAATTGGCAGGTGCTCAATGTATGTTTCATGTGCATTGCAGTAATTATTTTTGTCCATCTTGCTTTTAAAATATTTCTTTTCAATGACCCTAGATTTTCTTTTCCTTAAAAAACAAGCCAAAATAATAACAAAAAGCCTTTGCTAGAGCTTTGACAAAAATGGTCTGGTCTCTAAATTAGCAATAACAAGTGTAAGATGTCATCTGTTTTAATATAACAAGCTCCATTTCTAAAATTTGACCTTGTGAGGATTTGCTTTCTACTTCATGTGGTGTAAGTCCTGAAAGCACAGAAAAATGAATGACCTGTTTAAAACAAAAAGGAGCATATCTGGACGTGACTGAAAATCTATCAAAAAAGCATCAGATGGTTTCATATTCAGGTTAATAAAAATGGGTGAATTGTACATTTCAAAGGAGAATCTGGGACACTGTTCAAATAAGAAAGACTTAAAGCAAACTGGGCTCCCTGCCCAGAACAATAGGCACATGAATTCACAGAACGGGGGGATTTTGTCCACAGTGTGTGTGCTCATCGCACACTCACATTCAGCCGTACAACATTAGCTCACAAAAAGTGGAACCAATAAAAGAAATGTCAACATGAACCAGTGACCTTAGTGTACAAATAGAAACAGGACCATATTTTAGCATCCTTCTCGTCTCCATAATATTCAAATCTGTAACATCTTTTTGCCTCCCTGCTGTGTAAATCTTGACTTTGGAATCTCCAACTAAATAGTGCAACTCAAATGTACAAGTTTATTATAATCTCAACAAGAAAGGTTTTCATGGGGGCGCCTGGGTGGCTCAGCTGGTTAAGTGCCTGCCTTTAGCTCAGGTCATGTGCTAGGGGTCTTGGGACCAGCCCCTGCATAGGGCTCCCTGCTCAGCGGGAAGTCAGCTTCTCCCTTTGATCTTCTTTGCTCCCCACCCCTGCTTCGTACTCTCGCTCAAATAAAATAAAGTGAAATAAAATGAAATAGAAAGGTTTTTCTGAATTGCAACTATCTTATAAAAAATGTTCTTAGTCATAATTAAAAGCACATTCTGGAAAGAGAATGCTTAGTCAATGTATTATACAGAATGGTCTTATAAAAGTACTATTTATTGCTCCCTTAATTTTCACCATAAATCTAGGTCCTACTGTCCAGCCTTAAATAAGTGCTCCAAGAATAATAGCTTCTTTGTGAATGGAAGGGCTGGGTCTCTAATCTGTACCATCACCTTGGATTGAGGGTAAGTTTAGGAGTCTGTGTATCAGTTGTACATTGCTGCATAGCAAATTACCTCAAAACCTAGTAGCTGTGATGGTGATTTGTATGTGTCAACTTGACTGTGTCAACTTGACTGTCACTTCACAGGGTGCCCAGATATTTGGTGAAACATTATTTCTGAGTGAGTCGGTGAGGTTATTTCCGGAAGAGATTAGCAGTTGAAATTGGCAGACTGAGTAAGGCAGATTGCCTTCTCCACTGTAGATGGGCTCCATCCAATCCCTTGAGGGCCTAAATAGAGCAAAAAGATGGAGGTAGGGAGAATTTGCTCCCCTTGCCTGCGTGCAGGACAGGGGATGTTCGTCTTCTAATCTCAGCCTGGGATTTATACCATGCGCACCCTGGTTCTGAGAAGAACATCAGTTTCCCTGTGTCTCCAGCTTCTAGACAGCAGCTAATGGGACTTTCCAGCCTTCATAGTTGCGTGAGCCAATCTGTTATAGTAAATCTGTTTCCAATACCATGAGTGTGATTACCAGGCATTGTTGGGGGCTACCTTAGAGACTGCCTACCATGGTCTGCACCCATTACAGAAACTCCTTGAAATTAGAGGAACACTAGGATTTATTCCTTTCCTTCCTTCCTTTTGGAATGAGGCCATTACAAGTCAAGCACAAAAAAAGAAAGGATGAGTGGAACCAGAGCTGAGGCCAAAGACTATGCCAAGCTATTTCCATCTGTGTCCACAGAACAAAAAACATCAGACTCTGCTTGCTCGGTCAGCCCTTCAGGCATCCCGAAGACATTGCCGGCAATGATTGGTTCTGGCTATCTTCTTGGATGACTTAAGTGTTAGGGAGGTCAATGTCTGGACAATGCAACCTGTTTGCAGCACAAGACATACACTGGTTGGAAAGCTCTGCCTTAGATAAACTATTGGGAGACCATCTTGTATTTTTTAAATTTATTTTTATTATTTTATTTTACTGTATTTTTTTAAAGATTTTATTTATTTGAGAGAGAGAGCAAGTGAGAGAGAGCATGAGCTGGTGATAGGGGAGGGGGAGCAGAGAGAGAAGTAGTCTCCCCACCAAACAGAGAGCCCAATGTGGGGCTCCATCCCAGGACCCTGAGATCATGACCTGAGCCAAAGGCAGACGCTTAACCGACTGAGCCACCCAGGTGCCCCAGGAGACCACCTTGTATATGTAGTTTATAGTGATGGTTCCTAACCACTATTTGTTTATCAAAGTTGGCCCAAGAAAAGATCCTAGTTGGTGTATGCATTGTCTCTCCTATGTACTACCATGTAGCAGTGCTTGCCACTGAATTAATGTTTCTAATATAAATCAGCAAAGCTGTCCTCATCCTAATCAGAGCTTAATAGAGCCAGAAACTGAGCCAGAAACATATATACCTTTAAAATAACTATTAATAACATTGCTTATGTTACTAATAAAATTAATAACTCTGGATTCTTAAATTAATAGCTTCCATAATTGCTTTTCAGTATTGCATCATTTTCATTCTTGAAGTAATACTTAAACTTTTACACTTTGAAGGATTGACAGAATTTCCACATGTAAAACATATAAGGAGATTTTTCGCTCCAAATTATACCTAGAAAACTTGCCTGTATTTGAAGGTGAGTGTTCCAATAGTAACACAAATCTAAGTGGCATACTCTATTTGTATCATGGATGGTATGCTCATCAGATATTATGTTACCCACATAAACACAAATTCAGGGATGCAAGAAACCTCATGAAGTCAGCATTCAGCTATGGGTTTTTCTAAAACTGAGGCCAACTGGGGCACCTGGGTGGCTCAGTTGTTAAGTGTCTGCCTTCGGCTCAGGTCATGATCCCAGGCTCTCTGCTCAACAGGAAGCCTGCTTCTCCCTCTCCCACTCCCCCTGGTTGTGTTCCTGCTCTCTCTGTCTCTCACTGTCAAAATAAATAAATAAATAAAATAAAATGTTAAAAAAAAAACCTGAAGCCAACTGGCAGATTTTGGCTCATTGGAAATGCTAGACTTTGGTGCATCTCTCAATTTATACCCTTTTTTTACTCTTCTAGTTTGACACAGAAGCTAGTTTTTCTCAGCCTTCAACTTGTGCTCTTCAATGGCTGCAACTTTTTTTCTCTCTTCCTTGTTTCAGGGAAACCTTAGCCTTTTGCGTCTTTTTTTTTTTTTAAAGATTTTATTTATTTATTTCACAGAGGGAGAGAGATCACAAGGAGGCAGAGAGGCAGGCAGAGAGAGAGGGGGAAGCAGGCTCCCCGCTGAGCAGGTAGCCCGATGCGGGCCTCGATCCCAGGACCCTGAGATCATGACCTGAGCCGAAAGCAGAGGCTTTAACCCACTGAGCCACCCAGGCACCCAGCCTTTTGCGTCTTTTAAGACTTTTGTGTATCTTACCTCCCTTCTGTCTCAGCTATCTCCCAGGACTTCCTTTCCCTTTACCCCATCTTCTCAGGACTTGATCTGTTCTCGCCTCCCAGGCAGAAATTGGATGTTAAGGAAGATGAGGAAGAGGGTCCAATTCCTGAAAATGAAGATGTCAGAAACTGAGGTAGATACCTGGGGCCCTGCTTTCAACTGGACTGGGCCCTGCGTTATACTTACTTCAGTAAGAGCAAACGGGAAGCTGAGTCTGGCCTGAGGTGAAGGGACTGTCAGGAGTCTGGCAAATGGGTCAACTGTTCAGGCTGACATTCTGAGCAGTGATTCCCCCATCCTGTCCACAGGGTAGATTTAAAAAAAGGTGGCACAAAGGACTCAAGATTAGAGAGGTGGACTGGTCCTGTGAGACAGATTTAGGTACAGAGGCAGAAGGCAGGCCTCTGGTGCCCCACCACTAGGAACCAGGCAGGTCCTGAAGGGATATGCAAAAGCCTGGGGTCTGCAGACAACCTGGTAAATAACATAACTATGTGGAGCAGGTCAGGTGCAAGACCATATGGGGTCATGTTGGTGACTGTGAGTACCTGGAGCAGGGATGACCCATCTAAGGGCCAGCCTACAACTGTGAGCACAATTCTATAAGATAGGTTCTGCCAACAAGGGGCAACTCTAGATGGTTTGCACTAGCACAAGGTCAGGTTCATGGTCTGGTGGCTAGGCAGCTCTCACCAAAGGAGAGGCTCCATTCTGATGAAATTTCCTAAGCAGCTGAATATAGCAGAATGTGCATGGAGGATATAGCATGGCTACTTTGATTTTCAGAGCCAAGTGTAGCCCAAGTAATGGGAAGGCTAATGGTGAAGTGGATTTCACCTTTGAGTTGAATGGATAGGTGCCTCAAACTGAGAGTCGGGGCTCAGAGTTTTCTCAGAAGGGCAGGTTCTTAAAAATTTGCATTCTGGTATAATTGCCTTAGCAATAATTCATAAGATAAATTGTTCTTTTTACCCTCTCCCACCATCTCCCCTTCCCACCCTGTTCTACCATCTCCCCAATGCCCTATAAATCACAGAAACTTGCCTTTGAGCCTTGCAACTATTTGGGAAGGAGGTTTGGAGGAGGCTGGATAGTCATTTTTGCCTTGTGGTATCTTAAAGGTACCACTTCATATGTGACAGCTCACGATACACAGAAAGCTGTTGCCAACAAGGTCAGCAGAACATGGCACTAGAGAATACCAGTGGACGCATCTCAGGGTTTGGCTCTTGTCACACCATCCAGGATGAACAACCAGATGAACTTTGGTGCATCTCTCAATTTATACCCTTTTTTTACTCTTCTAGTTTGACACACAGGCTAGTTTTTCTCAGGGCCCTGACCAGAGGGCAAGTAAGGCACTCACTCCCAAGGTCTTGCAAGTGCAGAGACAGATCTTGCCTTTATTTAAAATTTTGACATATTGTTCATCGTGGATTTTTTAAAAGATTTTATTTATTTATTTGAGAGAGAGACAAAGAGAGAGCATGAGAGGGGAGATCAGAGGGATAAGCAGACTCCCCATGGAGCTGGGAGCCCAATGCGGGACTCGATCCCAGGACTCCGGGATCATGACCTGAGCTGAAGGCAGTCGCTCAACCAACTGAGCCACCCAGGTGCCCCATTGTGGATTTCTTGAAATAATTTTGTTTTTGAAAAATATTGCAGTAAGATATCAGTTATCTTGATTACTGAATCTTTGGCGTCCCTCAAATTTTGCACCACAGGTAAGGTGGTGCTCTTCTCCCCTTACCTGAGGTCCAGTCTTGAACACCTTCATAGTTGAATCAAAGCTTGATGGAGTGCCTGAATGACTCAGTCAGTTAAGCATCTGACTCTTGGTTGCGGCTCAGGTCACAGTCTCAGGATCCTGGGATCAAGCCCCACTGTTGGGCTCTGTGCTGTCAGAGAGTCTGCTTGAGATTCCCTCCCTCTCCCTTTGCCCCTCCCCTCACTCTTGCTCCCTCTGTCTCTCTCTAAAATAAAATAAAATAAAATAAAATAATCTTTAAAAAAAGCTTGAATCAGCACCAGGATTATCTGGCCTTGATTTTTCCCTTCATCTCTTGAGAACTTACCAAAGCAAATAAATATAGGATGCAATGATTCTTTTCTGTATATTACAACTTCCAATTTAGAGCCAACTAGTATTTCTGTATCTGTTGCTGTATCACAGACCTAGTCTAAAATGGGATTACTTTCGTCTCATAAAAGATTACTTTAGTTAAAATGAATCATAGTGGTTGAACTATGCAAGCGTGGGATTTTGTGAGGGTGAAAGACTATTGAAGTATGCTAATTTTTTTGTCTAGGATTGCCAGATGTTTGATACTGAAATCTACAGCTCAGTATTTTGGCTTCAAATATGCTGAAATAGAAATTAAGACAAAAGTGAATACGCACATGTGGAGTTTTTCTCATTAAAATTTTTTCTTGATTGTGTGAGTCTTTCTGAGGCTACATGTCAATATGCATGAATCCTTGCCAGCTGGAAGGCAGGACAAAACAGCTGTTCGAAACTGACAAGAAATTGGCTTCCAGTAATTCTTAGTGTAGGAGAGGGAATTTACCTTTCTTGCATATTTACCTTTGTCCTGGGAGTGATTACTTTGATGAGCCCCATTAGTTGTGCAGATTTGAGCCAAAAATCTACCACGGATAGCTCCTGATATTAGTTAAGTAATTCAGTGCAAATACTTCAGATTCTGTTTAACAGTGACAAAAATGGACCTGGGAGAGGTGATATAGTCTTTTACATAATCACAATAATTTAATAATTTTAATTATTCTTAAGAGATGCATACTGAAATATAGGGATGAAGAGTCTGCATCTTTCAAATGGTTCATTGATAATTGTGTGTGTGTGTGTGTGTATGTGTGTGTGTGTGTAGAGAGAGAGGGAAACAAATGTGGCAAAATGTTAGTGACTGGTGAATCAACTGAAGAATTTATAGGACTTCATTGTACTATTTTTGCAGCTTTTCCATATGTATAAAATTTTTACATTTTTGGGATGCCTGGGTGGCTCAGTTGTTAAGCATCTGCCTTCAGCTCAGGTCATGATCCCAGGGTCCTGGGATCGAGGCCTGCATCGGGCTCCCTGCTCAGTGGGGGAGCTTGCTTTTCCCTCTGCCTGCCGGTCCCCCTGCTTGTGCTCTCTCTCTTTCTCTCTCTAACAAATAAACAAATAAAATCTTTTAAAATAAGTAAATAAAATAATATTTTTACATTTTTTTCAAGATGGCAAGTTTTGAAAACTGATTTATGTTCTAAATAAGTATATATGCATATATAAATGAAATATATATACATATATATATGAAGCATAACACTGAATTTTTTAAACTTTATGTATAATATCTATATATCCTTAGGTCCAATCTGTAGAGGGAACAGAACACCAAGGATTCTCAGTGTCTGCCAGAATTTTAAATCCAGAGAAATCCATCTTGGTCGACCTGAGGACAGGTTAGTAGGTGGCATGAGACAAGAAACAAAAGCGGAGACCATAGTGATCTGGCTGCCTTCTCCTAAGCAATATGTTTTCTAATTCAGAATCTAACCTGAGCTCTAAGCCAGGATCATGAGCTGCGCTTAGTTATCCTCTCTATGGGTCTTTCAAGAGGCCTGGATTGCCTGATACATGTTCCCTGGCCTCGGACTGGAAGTGCTTGTCCCTTTGCTGCAAAATGACTCAAGTTTTAGTGATGGTGCAGTTGTCATGAGTGCCTTCGAAGCTATTTGTCAATTTATTCTAGTACTGTTTCTGGTTCCAGAAATTTATTTATTAACCCTCACATCAATCGCTTTAAGTTTTAAGGCTCAATATCTATGTTCAAAGCAAGGAGAATTATCCATGTCATTTCACACACGTCCCTCCTCCCTGTTCCAACCCCCTTCCTAGAAATTTGCATACCACATTTCTTGCACGATTCCCCCTCCCCCAGCATCAGATACACATAAATAGTGGGTGTTGAAAGAATGAGGGGGATTGTAGGAGTAAATTACCACCAGCTGTCTGAAGGCTTGGTCATAATTTCTTTCCTTGTGGTTTTTGTTACAGCTGACAGACAAGCCTAGCTAGTGAGGGAGACGGATCTGAATAAACACATACACACACACACACACACACACACACACACACACACACACACACACAGAGTCCTCTAGATGGGGGTGGGGGGAGAGGTTGGGAGACAAAGGGAAGACTACATGATGGAGGAAGCATCCACTTTTTTCCCCCCTAGAACTCCAGCCAGGAAGTGAGGGAAGCAGCTTATCCAGCTTCCTTGTCAGTGCTTTGGTCTCATACGATAAATCAGAGAGCCGAGAAATGGAAAATCTGGGTCACTGGCCTAGCCCTAGAGTGCTGTTTGGAGCAGAACTGAAATTAAAATTCACAATTTCTATGGGGGGTTGGAATCCTGCCTGGTAGGCAAACATTAATAAAAAAATAGCTGTGATTTATTGAATGCCTAAAATGTGCTGGGCAATGACTTAACACTTGTCATATATGATCTCAGTTTGTTCTCACAACTACCCTATTAGGTAGTTATTATCATTAACCTTATTTTACAAACCAGGAAGCTAAACCACAGAATCACAGGTCTGGGGGAGGGGAGATTTTCAAATCTCCCTGATTCTAGAGTCAGGAATCTAAAGTACTCTGTTGTGATGCCTGTCAGTGACATCTGCGACACTACAAGGCTCTTCCAGATGAAGGGGACTCAAGTAGTCAGTCAGGGGAGGCTGGGACTATTTCTTCTACCGTTGAAAATTTATTTTTTAAAAAATATTTTATTCATTTATTTGAGAGAGAGAGAGCGCACATGCATGAGAGTATGAGGCAGGGGAGGGGCAGAGTGAGAGGGAGAAGCAGACTCCCCACTGAGCAGGAGCTGGAGGAGGGACTCTCCATCCCAGGACCCTGAGATCATGACCTGAGCTGAAGGCAGGTGCTTAACTGACAGAGCCACCCAGGTGTCCCTACCAAGGAAAATTTAAATTTTTAAATAACAGCACTATATTTTGCAATCCTAATATATGATAAAGTTTTGAATTACTAGCATCCTTCAGGACTCTACTCAGATGCTACCTCTCTTATGAAACCTTCTCTAGTCAGATTTAATTAATCACACTTTAAGTTCCTCTTTGTACCATTACTGTAGCACTTTGCACAATCTGATTTGTGTTATTGTTTGATGAATGCCTGCTTAACTTCCCACACTAGATTTTAAACACACAGCACAATGCCTAGCATATGCTCTGTACATGTTTGCTGAACTAATAATGTTGAATCGAATGAAATAAAGTAACCAAATTGCCCCAGAGTTTTGTCATCTTGTGGGAATAAATTAAGTCCCACGAGCATTAGCTACCTCTGAACTCCTACCTGTTCCTTTAGGAAATGAAGTCTTGCTCAAAGTCCTCCTACCGCACACAAATATTTCTGCTTATCCCGAGGGTTGTTTCCCAGTCTGTCATAAACCACACCTGGCTCCCATCCCTGATGCTCTAAGGTAGAGCTGCGGCTTTGCCTATTATGTATAGTCCTAAAATCACACGCCCCCTGGCCCCCGCCCCACTCCCCCCGCCCCACTCCGACAACTGAAGGGCACATCTTCCAATTCATACACGTGCAACCTTTTCTCTCCAGGTTATCTGCATGGTCCGGGAAACCAGGCACATCCATCCCAGCCTCAGTTCTGCCCATGTAGGTTGCTGTGTTTTGCTTATAATACAGGGATTTGAATTTGTGAACTCAGTTGGACAGTTTTTCACCACATGAAACTCCAGTTTTATTACACCTCGGAACCTGCTGCTGACTGGCCTGTCAGTCTCCCTAAGACCCCATTTCCTCCTTTATAAAAGAAGGTCGCCTTGCTGGGGTGTTGTCTTAACCCCGCTTGGCTTCTCTTCATCACACTTACCCGCCATCTGGCATATTGTAGATAATTCTTTGTTTATTGTCTGTCTATGCCAGTAGACTGTAAACTCCATGAAAACAGGGTCTTTTCTGTTTATTTGATGTTCATTTTACTGCTGTGTCCTTCGTAGATAGAATAGTGTCTGACACACAGTGGTTCTCAGTGTTTTGTTTTGTCTTGTTTTTGGAATGAATAAATGAATAACGTACCAGAATTATTGTGCACATTTTAAGGCATTGCTCTGATTGTCGATTTCTGTATAACGAGGTACTAAAGAACTTCGTGGCTTACGACAACAAACCATTTTGTTATACCTTGTGATTTTGTGCATTGGGAATTTGAATAAGTCTGCACTGAGCAATTTATCTGTACCATGTGGCATGGACTGGGTCCCTTGGTGGTATTCAGCTGAAGGTTGCTCTGAGGGGTCCCAGAACACCATCACTCCCCTCTGGCATAGAATGTGAGTGATGCCTGCTGCCTTCACAGGGGCTGCTGGGTGATGTTGCACATGTGGTCTTGGGGCCCCTCTTCAGGGTACTCAGACTTCTTTCATGGCTGCTCAGGATTTCAAGAAGTCCAGGTGGAAGCTGCAAGACTAATTACCTGACCTCAGAATTTATGGCCTAGCACCACATTCTCTTGGTCAAGCCATTCACTAAAACCATCCTAGATTCAAGGGGAGGAGAATTAGACCCCATCTTGTAACCGGAGAAGTAGCAAAGAATTTTCCACTCTCCTTAATCCACCAGAGTCCTGCACTTTTTGGTCACAATGTTACCACATGCATAACTTCTTCCCTCCCAAAGCTCCCCAAAGTTTCATAACATTTACTGTATCAGTTCAGAAATCCAGAATCTTACCATGTAAATCAAGTTCAGATAAAGATGAGGCTCCTAGGGAATAGCTCCTTGAGTTCGGTTCCTCTTGATCTGAAGACCTCTTGGCCCGCCTTCTGGGCTTTTGGTTTCAATTCTTTGAATTCTTCTTTTTCCATAAGACATAGTCCTTGTTTGCAATTGGGTAACTTTCTCAACTTGTTTGCTCTGGTTGGCAGATTGAGGGTCCAAAAGCATCTTTTCATTCTGTCTTGCCTTAATCCATGCTGGTACAATTTGCTTAAAAACATCGAAAGCATCTTTTATACTAATTATAATCAACTCCTCTAGACAAAAGCTATGCCCACATTTCATTCGAAAACAAGCTCTTCTCTACCTTGTGCTGCTGTGAGACAAAGAGCCCTTCAGATTCTTAGAAGCTTCTTTGTCTAGTAGAAAGGCACACCCTCGAGATTCTTATAGGCCTTTTTGTTTAACTGAAATGGTATACGAGGCACCACCTTAAATATTTTGAGGTATTAACCGTGGGTTTAACAGTCACATCTTGGATTTGATTTTTGTCCTGAAACTACTTCTTAATTTGAAAACTCTTGCTATCTGGAGAGATCTGGATGAGAGGCAGCTTTGTTTTTGCACCTAGCAAGTCCTGACTCTATATTTCCCCTAAAATCTGCTTAAAAACTGCGCGGTTCTTTTTTTTTTTTTTTTTTCCTAACCCAGCTTTTTCTATCCATACCTTGTCATATGTGGTTTTAAAAAGCCAGTTAGCACTTTTGAAATTCTGTCTAGAAATTTCCTTGGCCAGACCCACCCATTCATTAGGAATATTTTCTATTTTCCACATTCCCACAGGTAATGGTTTGACTAAATTTCTGTCATGACATAACACAGGTCATTTGTTTTTCAGCCCCTAATAATATTTTCTTCACTGTCCACAGTAGTAGTTCTGTCAATGCCCTTCCAGCTTTCACTAACAGTCTCCATGAGGCCTTTCCAGGTTCTGCTGCATCCAGGTCTCAAAGTCATTGCCATTTGTTTTAGGTTTTTGTTATAGCAACACCCTATTTACAGGTATCAAACTGTCTCAGTTAACTACTGGCACTTACTAAACTACTCCAAAACTTATGGCTTAACACAAGAAAATCATGTTTTTATATCTCATGATTTGGGGGTCAGTAATCCTAGCATGACTGAGTGGGTCAAATCTACTCCATATAGCCAGAGCTGGCGCTGCCCAGTTAGGTCCAGCAGATGATGGGACTGATCTTGAAGCTCCAACACTTCATTCACATGCCTGGCACCTTTATGGGCTGCCAGGTGGTGGGCTCAGTTAGGCACCTCCTTCTCTCTGTGTAGGCTTGGGGCCTCTCTCCACAGGGTTTTGAAAGAAGACATCATCTACTTCCATTCTGACTTCAGTTTGTATTTTCTAATTGCTTGGGGTCTTCTTACCAGCTTGTCTCTCTCTCTTTTTAAAAGATTGTATTTATTTATTTGTCAGAGAGAGAGTGCAAGCACAAGCAGGGGGAGAGGCAGGCAGAGCGAGAAACAGGCTTCCCGCTGAGCAGGGAGCCCAATGCAAGACTCGATTTCAGGACACTGGGATCACGGCCTGAGCCAAAGGCAGAGGCTTAACTGACTGAGCCACCCAGGCACCCCCAGCTTATCTCTTAACTCAGATAAAAGACCCTGCAGAGGGGATGCCTACAAGGCTTCTTAACGGTTTACCCTTGACATTCCCAGAACATCTCTTACTGCTACGTCCTATCAGTCAAGTAAGTCTCCAAGGCTGACCTGGATTAAAAGGGAGGAGAATTAGATCCCATCTCTCAATGGGAGAAGAAGGAAAGAATTCATGGCCATCTTTAAGTGCCACAGACACTTATCCTTGATTGTGTAATGATTCCTCTCAGTCTGGAAAGGACATTTAAAAACAAACATCATCAAAAAACCCCCAAGGTTAGAGAGATGGTTGTGGTGTGGTGAGGGACAGAGGGGGACATCAGATGACTGGCCAAGTCAGCTGAATCAACTGCAGTGATCAGTGGAGTGAAAGAGTCACAGAGTGTCCTCTTCTCTAAGTCTCAGTGACTGCTGGGTGTCAGAATTAGGGAGGCAGTGCGTAGTGAGTGGGTAGGTGTGACGTTCTGGAGCTGAGATGTTTTACATCTCAGCTTTGTGAACTTAGGCAGTATACTTCACCTCGCTGTGCTCCATGTTAGTTATTTACAAAACAGAGATAACGAGAGCCCAGCTCTTCAGGTTTTGGGGAGGGTAACAGGAGTCAGTACCTATAGCACTCTTAGAAGAAAATCTGGCAAAAGTATGTTAGATGTGTTTATTTATTTTTTTAAAGATTTTATTTATTTATTTGACAAAGAGAGAGAGAGATTACAGGCGGACAGAGAGGCAGGCAGAGAGAGAGGAAGAAGCAGGCTCCCTGCCAAGCAGAGAGCCCGATGTGGGCCTTGATCCCAGGACCCTGAGACCATGACCTGAGCTGAAGGCAGAGGCATTAACCCACTGAGCCACCCAGGCACCCTAGATGTGTTTATTTTTATTGTTGCCTTATAGTTTATGGAGTAATTTACATCAAAATCAATAGTCCTTTTTACCCAGCATCAAGCTGGGGAGGAGAAGAAAAGGGAAAGGAATTTAAAAAAAATGAATGGAAGGTAAAAGTACCAGTAGAGTATTCTGAGCTGAGTATATATTAAAAAAAAGACATACCTTCCTATTTTTTGTCTTTTCTCATCAATGCAAACATTTCCCGAAGCACAATCCATTGACCCGGTTCAAGAGCAATGTACTCAAGAAAAACATAAGTAATTCAATTTACAACTGCTTTCATTTATTGACATTATCTACCCAGATTCTTTGAGTTCTAAATCAGAAATCTGGGAGAGATACACAAGGCAGAAGATGTGTAACTTTCTACATGATGATTCATGGGATCTATAGTCTTCTGCAACTCAAAATGGGAGTAAGAAGTGTGTCAAGGTAGGCAAGGCCAGGCTGCAGTAATAACTAATTTCCAAATCTCAGTTACTTAATACAACAAAAATATATTTCTTGATCAGTTCACAGGTTCAGTTTGGGCCAGGAGGAACACTTTGATCATTAGAGTCACTCAGAGACCCAAGTGGATGAAAGCTTCATCTTGACACCTATTGATCTTCAAAGATCAATACAACAGTGGAAACTGACAGTTGCTGATTATGTACTGACTCTTAAAACCTTCTACATTCTAGGGACGCCTGGGTGGCTCAGTGGGTTATGCCTCTGCCTTCAGCTCAGGTCATGATCCCAGGGTCCTGGGATAGAGTCCCGCATTGGGCTCCTTGCTTGGCGGGGAGCCTGCTTCTCCCTCTGCCTCTACCTGCCACTCTGCCTGCTTGTGCTCTCTCTCGCACTCTCTCTCTGACAAATAAATAAATAAAATCTTAAAAAAAAAAAACCAACCTTCTACATTCTACCTAGAAGTAGACCCATGAGACTTCCTTTCACATTTCAGTGACAAAAGCAAGCTACATTTCACTGACCAAAAGCCACACCTAACTTTAAATGGGGTGGAGAAGGGTGAAGTGACCATGCATCCACCAGGAGAAAAGTTAAACAAAAAGCCAGAAGGAACAGCATACAGGGACTGGTAGATTGTAAATTGCATTGTTTTTCTACACCTACTCACCCCTCCTGCAGTCTGTGGGCAGAGTGCACTTTTCTGTACCAATGACTTTGGATTTGGCCATGTAACTTACTTTGAGTAATGAAATACTGTAGAAAGGGCAATGTGCCAGTTCTGAGTGCAGAATTTAAGGGTCTGTGCCAACTCTCTTACACTCCTGCAACCTACCATGAGAAGAATATTCTCCAGGTAGCCACTGCTTCTTTAGTGTGGGTCCTGAAATGAGAGCCACTTGGAATAGTCTTGAGCCCATGCTCAACCAATCCATACCTGAAGGCCAGATCCTTGAGTAAGGAGTGGATGTTTATGGTAAGATATTGAGATTTAGGAGTTTTTTGTTAAACAGCATTGTTGTAACAAAAAGATGACTGATACAGTGACAACACAGCAGGATTTTAGGATGACTAGCTACTAGAGATAATAGTTTGCAAGAAAGGCTATGAAAGGGGCTCTACTGGGGGGCTCAGTTAGTTAAGCGTCTGACTCTTGATCTCAGCTCAGGTCTTGATCTCAGGGTCATGAGTTCAACGCTTATGTTGGGCTCTTCTCTGGGCATGGAGCCTACTTAACAAAAAAAAAAAAGAAAAAAGAAAGCCTATGAAATAGGATTTTACTGGTTAGTATTCTAAGAAATATAAAGTAAAATTAGATGATGTTTAATTATTTATATACTATATAGATAAGCATTGATACATATATATATACATAACTATTAAATAATTTCTTCCCTATTAAAGAGAACAGTTAAAATGATAAATCCTAGTGTTATACAGGCTAAGATGATAAATTTAGAAAGTCCTTTCTTTTTAAAGATTTTACTTTATTTTTTCAAGATGTATTTATTTATTTTAGAGAGAGGGAAAGAGAGAACAGAGGGGAGGGGCGAGGGAGAGGGAGAGAATCCTAAGCAGACTCCCCACTGAGCACGGGGAGTTGTGGGGGAGTCTATCCTACAACCCCTCTATCCTACGACCCTGAGATCATGACCCAAGTTGAAACCAAGAGTCAGAGGCTCAATCAACTGGGCCACCCAGGAGCCCCAAAGATTTTATTTTTTAAGTAATTTTTACACCCAGTGCAGGGCTTGAACTTACAACCCCAAGATCAAGAGTTATACACTCAGGGCTCCTGGGTGGCTCAGTGGGTTAGAGCCTCTGCCTTCAGCTCAGGTCATGATCTCAGGGTCCTGGGATCCAGGCCCACATCAGTCTCTCTGCTCAGCGGGGAGCCTGCTTCCTTGTCTCTGCCTGCCTCTCTGCCTACTTGTGATCTCTCTCTCTCTGTCAAATAAATAAATAAATAAAATCTTTAAAGAGTTATACGCTCAGCTCACTGAGCCAGCCAAGCATCCCTAGAAAGTGCTTTTGTCCTCACATCCCTATGCCTTAAGAAATTATCTTAGGGAAACAATTCAAAAGAATAAATTAATGGTGGCATTGTTTATGAGTCTAATATTAAAAACAGTGTAACTATGCAGGAACAAAATATTATTAAGTAAACTATAGTTTTATTGATGTTATATAGTATTATACAATCATTAGAATAATAAATATGTAAACACTCTGACAACATGGACAGATATCTAATAATGAGAACAGGAGGGCACAAACTTGCATCTAGGCTGTAATTATAGAAATAGATACATAATACGTGCAGAAAATGATGAGATGGACAGTAGAGAAATTTATTTTTTTTTAAAGATTTTATTTATTTATTTGACACAGAGAGAGAGATTACAAGTAGGCAGAGAGGCAGGCAGAGAGACAGGGAGAGGAGGAANAGAGAGGAGGAAGCAGGCTCCCTGCTGAGCAGAGAGCCCGATGCGGGCCTCGATCCCAGGACGCTGAGATCATGACCTGAGCCGAAAGCAGAGGCTTTAACCCACTGAGCCACCCAGGCGCCCGACAGTAGAGAAATTTAAAGTTGTGTTGGCAGAGTGACTATATGGGTGAATTTTTTTTTTTTTTTTTAAATCTAACACATGGGCGCCTGGGTGGCTCAGTGGGTTAAAGCCTCTGCTTTCGGCTCAGGTCATGATCTCAGCGTCCTGGGATCGAGGCCCGCATCGGGCTCTCTGCTCAGCAGGGAGCCTGCTTCCTCCTCTCCTTGTCTCTCTCTCTGCCTGCCTCTCTGCCTACTTGTAATCTCTCTCTCTGTGTCAAATAAATAAATAAAATCTTTAAAAAAAAAATCTAACACAAAAACTTTGTTCTTTTGACAATAAATGTAATCCAGAAAACAACAATGAAATCGCTTTTCAAGAATGTACTCTTGGGTGTGTAAGAGAGAGTCAGTGTTTTAGGTTAAAAGATACATTTTGGGGCACCTGGGTGGCTCAGTGGGTTAAAGCCTCTGCCTTCGGCTCAGGTCATGATCTCAGAGTCCTGGGATCAAGCCCCGCATCGGGCTCTCTGCTCAGCGGGGAGCCCGCTTCCTCCTTTCTCTGCCTGCCTCTCTGCCTGCTTGTGATCTCTCTCTCTTTCTCTGTGTCAAATAAATAAATAAAATCTTTAAAAAAAAATACATTTTAAAAAGAGACCAGAAAGAAATTTCAACAAATGTTTAACATTGATTGTCTCTGGGTATTATGGGTAGTTTAATTTCTATATACTTCTTTTTATATTTTTCAGCTGTTTACAATGAATGTACTATCTGCTTTGTAAAAACATTATTTAAAATAAAGTGGCATATTTTCTCGTCTCACTTCTGAAACCCCATAGTTCATCCAGCTAATGCTATCACTTCTTGGATGCAGCATATGTCTTGCTGTAAATACAGTTCTTCTCCAAACTCAGTAGCCCGTAATTTGATTTGAGACAAAACTAAATATAGCACCAACTTTGGTATGGAGGATAGAAATCTGACTCTCAGGCGCCTGGGTGGCTCAGTGGGTTAAAGCCTCTGCTTTCGGCCCAGGTCGTGATCTCAGGGTCCTGGGATCGAGGCCCGCATCGGGCTCTCTGCTCAGCAGGGAGCCTGCTTCCCCCTCTCTCTCTGCCTGCCTCTCTGCCTCCTTGTGATCTCTCTCCCTCTGTGAAATAAATAAATAAAATCTTTAAAAAAAAAAAATNAAAAAAAAAAAACTTTAAAAAAAAAAAAAAAAGAAAGAATACAACAACTTTAAAAAAAAAAAAAAAAAAGAAATCTGACTCTCCTTGCCCTTTTTTCTTGTCGTGTTTGCAGCGGGAGGTTCTTTTTGAGACAGGTGGCCTGTAAGCCTTGTCTCGGGTCAAACTGGGCCTTAAAATGTTTCCTGGAAACATTCTAAGCTCGGGAGCAGTGTGGCCTTAGATCCAAGCCAAGTGCTGGGGTTCGAGGCCTATTAGGGCCTGGTGCTAGATTAGGGGCCTATTAGATGGTTCCTCTGAACTCTCAGATGTTTTATTATTATCCTGCCCTCCCCACCCCTATTCTGTGCTGATAATTGAAGGAACTCATCCAAAACATAGTAGGCTGGATGATAGCTCCAAGAATATGGGCTCCCCACAGTTTTGCCAATTCTCAGGCATGCTGGGGCCCTTCCTGAGTTAATCCTAGGTATCCTAGGATACCTAAAAGAATCAATTCACTGTAGAGACATCTTGGTGGCCTTATTTTCAGAAATTTAGAGTAACTATCTGGGGTCACATCATGGAGGAGATAACCTGTACCAGAGCCTTAGCAGAGACTTTGAGCTTTTTGGGATCTCAATTCTATCATCTGTGAAATAAGCATGACTAAATCAACATTGCCACCTGTGGGCACTATAAAACTTTCTGCAAATTAAAAAAAGGTCATTGGCAACACTAATAATAACGGTGATCGTGTCACTTAATAAAAAGGTTTTATTTTAGAGCTAAAAATGAGCTTGTGGCTGTAAGCACTTTAATTATAGCATGTCTGACTTGTTTAAACCTCATCACATAAATAGATGGTACAGAGTCTCAGGCAGTGCCGTCACCGAAGGGCCCTTTTCCATGATCTTAGAATAATTAAGGAGGAGATTCTAGTCCTGTCGGCTACTGTCTTGACTCAAGCTTTTCTAGAGTTCTGGGAAGTTCAGGAACCCTGTGCCCCCTTTGAAGCTAGTCTGAGAGCCCAGTTGCCCCTGTGCTTAGGAAAGTGAAGGCGGAAGAGGTAAAACAGTATAAAATGAGGGGCTGACCGAGATGGAGGCAGCTAATAAGGCTGCAAGGTTTCGTTAGGATGCTGCTTCCCTTTCCGAGGAAAGTTCCTGTCCCCCGATCAATGGTGAGACTGACATGTCAGATCTCTAGGAAAATACCAACATGAGCGAAGACCATCTAGTGTTGGGCATCTGCATTCAGCCAGGACGGCACCTCCGACCCTCCCAGAGGCCAGCTCCGGGTCCGGGTTTACCTGTGGGTGGGGCGATGCAGGAACACCAGAGGACCTTCTCTCCAAATTCTGCCCACAGCTGGCTGTGTCGTGTTGTGTTTTTTACAGCGTCCCTCGGAGGGTCGGGGGAGGGCCAGAGGGGCTTGGCACAGCGCCCTCTGAGCCCTCCGCCCTTCCGCCAGCATCACCCCGGCGGGGAGGCGCGCCACCTGGGCTGGCCGGGCCGCGGCACACTGGCTGCCGGGAGCCCCGCCTCCGCTCGCGGCTGACAGCTCCGCTGGTGCCGAGCCGCCTGTGCCAGCCAGTCGTGTCTCGGCCTGCGAGCGTGTGCGCGCCCCGCCGGGCCGCCTCGGGCCCCGGTTCCCCAAACAGCTCCGCGCGCCGCTCAGCTCCGCGTCCCGCTTGCGGCTGAGAGCAGTCCCGTCCTTGCGCCCGTCGCCCGTTAGCTGCAGGGAGGTTCGGCCACGTCAAGTCGGTTTTCTCGAAAACCAGGGAGCCGAGCTCTCTCTTCGGCAACACGGAAAGGAGAAGCTGGGGAAGGGAAAGCTGCCGCTCTGTGCACTGGAGCTTCGTGGGCAAGGGTTCCCGTTTTCCCAGGCTGCTTCCACTCCCGGGTGAGGAGCGCCCCGAGAGTGAGGGAAGCGCCTGGAAAATGGAGCAGACGTGGACGAGGTAGGTGAGCGGCTGCTTTCTCCCCGCATTCCGGACATGGTGCGCGCCCCCTCCCCGCCTCG
>LNAC01000750.1:287358-312470 GCA_002007465.1 Ailurus styani
TCTCTCTCTCTCTCTCTCTCTCTCTCTCTCTCTCTCTCTCTCTCTCTCTCTCTCAATGCCTCTCTATTTCCATTTCTCTGGATCCTTCCGCACATGTTCTGTTCTCTGGCGTTTTCCTTGCTGAATGGGTCTCCCTTCCACCTAGTCTAGATAGTAAAAATCCCCAGTGTGGCTTACCTGGAAGTTTTCGTAGAAATGGTTCTCTGTCTTTTCGCTGTTCCACAGATGAAAGGGATTGGCGTAGGTCATTCTTTAGAGATACCTTGGATTTCAGATACCTTGAAAAAGATCAGATTCCTCTATCTCACCCTGCCACGTTTTCCTTCTCAGCCTCATCCTCCCCCAGTCACACAAAAGGCAAAGCACTGAGTGAACGGAGCCCAGTGTTGCTCATGTCCAGAGTCTCCAGTTGGAGTGACTTTGGGAGAGAAAAGGAGGACGAAAGAGACCAGGGTGCCCCTCGTTGCCCAGGCTTTGTTGAGACCAGAGTGACAGTGAGGTTTAGATCACTTTGGAGATGCCCAATGCAATTGTGTTTCTCCTTCCCCTAGTCCTTCCCCTCAGTGTACTTTAAAACAGACCTACTCAGGGGTAAAAGATAATGTTTTGGGACAAAGACTTCATTTTTGTTTGTCAGTGGGAGGGTGGATGGAGAGGCTGGATTCCAGAGGTGTTTCCATAACCGATATTGCTCCATCTCCAGGATTTAGCTTTGGAGATTGGAGTGAGGCCAAACGCGTGTGTTGACTCCTAAAAGAAAGCAGACTATGCAGACACAGAAGGGAAATTGGGGGCTTAATAGGCCGTGTGAAAAAGATCTGGGAGACTTCAGCTGATTGTTCAACAGGAGTGATCTATATTGCGTCAGTTTTAAAGAAATGGAAGCTTTGGGTGTGTTGGTAGACACATGCTGTCTAGATTTACAGGTAATGATTCTACTTTTTGCTCTTTTCTGCTCCTCTTAGGCCTCTCCTAGAGGGCAGTGCTCTGTTGTGGGCATCACTGGATAGGAGGAGTGCAATCAAGAGTCAGTAGGGGGCTGAAAACCATACCTTGAGGGGTGACCAAAGGATCTAGGGTTCTTTAGTCTGGGGAAGTGAAGATGGGGCTGGGGTGGGGGTGAATAAGGTGGCTTCCTTCAAATATTTGAAGAACAATTGGTGGGAATGGGACTTGATGGATTTGGAATCTCTTAGAAGGACAGAACACTGTAAGGAGGCAAGTTATGGCTTTGTGTAAGGGAAAAACTTTCTAACAAGTGACCTACCTGGGTAGTACATAGATTCCGGGCCCTGACATTATTTGAACAGAGGCTAGATGACCACTTGATGGTAATGAGAGTGAGCATATCAGGGATTCTTGCTCTCTATCAATGTTGTTCACAAGATACCAATTTTTTCCCTGAACTTTAGATGTATATTTAGATTTCAGATAAATTCAGAAATAATTTAGAAAACCACAAGTAGGGCGCCTGGGTGGCTCAGTGGGTTAAAGCCTCTGCCTTCAGCTCAGGTCATGATCTCAGGGTCCTGGGATCGAGGCCCACATCGGGCTCTCTGCTCAGTGTGGAGCCTGCTTCCTCCTCTCTCTCTGCCTGCCTGTCTGCCTACTTGTAATCTCTCTCTCTCTCTGTGTCAAATAAATAAATAAAATATTTTAAAAAAACATTTAAAAAATAAAAATTAAAAAAAGAAAACCACAAGTAATATGTTTATAGTTCTATTAATGTCATAAACTGAGTATATCCATGTTTCTAGGCATTCAGATCAAAAAGAGGACATAACCAGTATCCCTAAAGCCCTCGTGACCCAAGAATAACCATTATCCTAATTTCTCACACCATAGATCAGTTTTGCCTGGCTTTGACCCCTTATGTCAGTGAAATAATCTACTGTGTACTCTTTTATATATGGCTTCTTTCATTCCATCTGATGCTTGTGGGATTCTCCCACATTGTTGTGTGTAGTTGCAGTTCATTCATTCTTGCTTCTGTATGAGATTCTACTGTGTGTAAATATATCAAATTTATTTATCCATTCTATTGTTAATGAGCATTTGGGCAGTTTCTGGTTTGGGGCTGTTACAAATAGGTTGCTATCTATGAACATTCTTGGGCATGTCTTTTGGAGAACATATGTACATATTGCTGTTGGGTAAACACGTAGACCTAGAATTTCTGAGTAATAGGAAGTGCATGTTCAGCTTCAGTAGATCCTGCCAAATAGTTTTCTAAAGTGGTTATAAAGAGCATAGACAATGAACTGAGATACAGTGAAAAAGTGCTCCACATCACTAGTCATCAGAGAAATGCAAATGAAAACCACAGTGCCATACACTGTATACCTACTGGAATAGCTGAAATGAAAAAGACACAAAATCCAAATGTTGGTGAGGTGGAAGAGTCAGAATGTTCTTTTGGGGGGGGTGGTTCTTGGTTTTTTTGCTCTTATAGTGAGAAATATATTTACATTACAACCAGGCATACTCCCATACATAACTGAAACAAGAGTTTTACCTTACTCTGTGTTTTGTACTCTGATCTTTTCCGCCCTACTCCTTTACTTCAAAAAAAAAAAAAAAGAAAAGAAAAGAAAATGCTAGTGTGACTCAATTTATTTCACCACCCGGTGGATCATAGATGGAAAAATCCTATAATCATATATCATAACTGATGTCTCAGATGTTTCCTAACTCACAGTTAAGATCAGTTCATAACCATTTATTTTAAATGAGAGCCCAGTACAGGCGAAACACTGTGCTAAATGCTAAGGGTGAAATAGCGAGTGAGACTGGGTTTCTACCTTCAAGCCTTGTACTTTCTCATTGCCTATAATTCTAAGAGAGGCTAAGGTAGACATAAGCGTGAGAGCACAGGGGAGAAGCACAACTTGGAAAATTCAAAGAGTAAAAGTTAACTATAAAGCAACTGTTTATTAGGCTTGCATCCATTAACTTGTGTGCTAACTAACCCCTTTGCAAACTTCATCTCACCTAATCCTCACAACCCTTTGAGGTACGAGGGAAATGTTATTATAGTCATCATTTTTAAGACAAGAAAAATTGAACTTCAGAGAGTTTAAATAATGTGCCCAGGGAACACACACAGCTGAGAAAAAAACACAGCCTGGCGTTGAGTTTGGCTGGTGATTCAGTTTCTGAGTTGGTTCTGGAGCTGCCTCCTCATCCTGACAACTCAGGCTTATGAATAAGTTTAAGGCTGTGATTCTACTCCCAAGTTTCATTCTTGGCAGCTCTGGAAAGCCTCCTCTCTGAAAGGTTCTTCACATAAGCCTCCATACCCTTTATCTTGCTCAGTCTATCCACAAAGAACAGGGTGCTGAGTATTTGAGTTTTCAAAGCAAAATACCCCCTACTGCTAACTGCACCATCTGCCCTGTTAGAGGTTAACAGGAGTGTTTTTCCCCAAGGATGTCACCTGACTGTTGCTAAGACTCTTTGGTTAAATCATTTGGGGAGAACATCCTTGGTTCTGGAATAGCAAATTTCCTATGAATACACCGGCCATACAAAAAAGCTGGTTTGGTCACTAATCGAGCTAGCAGCCATGAATAAGCTAAGAGTTATCAAAGGAATAAACTCATGGAGATGATGAGGATAATTTTGCTCACCTTCTAAGTCTCGTATCTATCAGGCGAACAGCTTCTACAGTTCTAAATTTTTAGCATTCACTTATCGGAACTAGTAACTCACTAAAGAAGAGTGCGTGTTTCAAATTCCTTATCCGGACTAGCAACTCCCTGAAGAGTGTGTATTTCAGATTCCTTAGATTGCATTAGTTTCTTTTTGCTGCTGAAACAAATTACTATGAATTTAGTGGCTGAAAACAACACAAATTTATTATCTTGCTGTCCTGGAGGTCAGAAGTCTGGAAATTGGTCTTCTGGGCTAAAGTGAAGATGTCTGCAGGAGTGTGTTCCTCCTGGAGGCTCTAGGGAAAAATCTAGTCCTTGCCTTTTCCAGCTTTAGGGGCTGTCCATACTGCTTGATTCTTGGCCCCTTTCCAGCAATGGCAGCACTCCAGTCTCTGCCCTGTTATTTCATATCCTCTTCTAATTCTGACTCTCGTGTATCTCTTACAAGGACCCTTGTAACTACCTTGGGCCCAGCTGGATAATCTGGGATAATCGCTCTATCTCAGAATCCTTAATCACATCTGAAAGTCCCTTTTGCCGTGTAAAGTAGCACATTGACAGGTTCTGGAAATTAGGAATGTGGACTTCTTTGGAGAGCCATTATCCAGTCTACCACACTATGCAATGCTGGAAAAGTCATTACCAATTCTCTTCCCCTTTTGGGTGGAAATACTCTTGTTTGTAGCATACGGAAAAGCTGAGCAAAAGTCAGGCAAATCATATGTGAACCTTAGCCAACTTCCCTAAACCAATAACTCAAGGAAAAGTGAACTTTAACTATGTAAGGGCTAGCTATAAGATTGAAGGTTAGGAAAGGAATGTAATAGTCTGTTTTGTTTTATGTAACCTTGTGATTTAATTTAACACAATGGGAGCATTGGTTGTATTTGCCTGCTGTGGCTATGCAAACTTGGAGAAGGGAAATAACATCCAAGAAAAATAGTGGTTCAGTCTCAAAATTCAAAAACTTTGATTTTGTTTCTTCTCCCCCACATAAAGTGCAGCCTTCAAGTAAGACAAGAAGCCCATTTACCATGGTTATATTGCACTTAAATGATCCCCATTGATAGCTTATTTGCATTTATTCTGCTCCGTATTAACTCTTAGCTTAGCTCTACATTCACTCCTTCTTAACTGTAGAGGAACCAGAGACATTTATTTCTCTCTGAATTCATGGTAAGTTGGCAGAGAGTCCCATTTACAAATGTGCAGTTACAACTAGAAATCTTATTTCTTTCCATTTTATAGATGAGGCCGCTGAGGACAGAGAAGTTAATTAAGCATTGGAACGTGTAGGTCTGGTTGATTCCAGTACCTTTGCCCACTGTGCTGCTCCTGCTTTGCATATAGCACTTTTTTTTTAATTAGAAAAATGCTCCTCTCATAATTCTATTACTGAAACATCTTAGGCCTTTGAATTTCCCTTTTTTTTTTTTATTTGACACAGAGAGAGGTCAGATCACAAGTAGGCAGAGAGGCAGGCAGAGAGAGAGAAGGAAGCAGGGTCCCCACTGAGCAGGAAGCCCGATGTGGGCCTCGATCCCAGGACCCTGAGATCATGACCTGAGCTGAAGGCAGAGGCTTTAACCCACTGAGCCACCCAGGCGCCCTTGAATTTCACTTTTAACATTCAGTGCCTTTAGCAATTAATTTTCTGCATTTGGGAAAGGAAAAATCTCTGCCGTTGAAACTCTGAGCTACTTTTAAAAAGGCCTATACTTGGATTTTGGCTTGAGGAATTTATCTCAATCAGCATTCATCTCCAGGTGGGATGATTTCCAGTTTACTAGATCAGACTGGATACCCCTGCCTCTGTGCTTCTTTCAGCTTACATGCTAAGGGTGGATTTCAAATACAAGAAGACTGGGAGGGGGTCATTTTGTCTCCAAAAAGATGAATTGGGTGACTCTCATCATTGTGCCCTCTCCATTCTAGATGGCTCAGGGATAATTTATACAAAGCTGTGTAGAGCATCTGTCCATTCAGCGGATGCCCTGGGACACTACTCCTATTGAAATTGACCATATTTTATAAATAAAATTCCAAAATAAGCTCAGAACATTCCACAAGTTGCCTCTGGCAAAAATCCAAATAGCATTTAAAGTTAGAAGAAAGTCTAGAATAAAAGAGATGTCATGATGACCCAAGGTGGCTCTATCCAATTCTATTTTAAAACATTTAAACATACTGAGGACTTCTTTTCCTTATTCTCAGAACATCTTCTGAGTTCTGTGGTCAGCAAGACAAGCATGGTCTGATTTTTTTTTTTTCTCGTGGCTGAAGCACTTTATTATTCATAGACTATTCACCATCATCGTCGTCATCCTCATCCTCATCACAACTGTTGTATTTTCATGGCACTTTTATAGTTTTTAGTACAGTTTCCTTTAATGTGTCTCATTATCTCCAGTCCTCTTCTGCTTCTTCCACTCTCCAGAAACGTCTTTCTCGCTTGGCTTCTCCAATGCCAACTAGGGACAGTGGCTACTTGTATCTTCATTATGGGCAAGATGGAAAGGGTATGAAGACGCAATAACTGCTGACATAAAGAAAGCACTGACTGACAAAGAAAATCGAGTAATTTCTAGCATTTTACACAGGGGAAGAATGTATTTATTTTCCATGTCATCATGTGGAATATTGTTATTCATGATGTAGAATATGTGGAAATATAATACTTTATTCCATCATTCCCTTATACTGAAGTCTTTAGGGTTCCAGTTTTTAACTATTATAAATAATATGTGATAAACATCCTGATACATAAAGCATCTTCTTCCATAGGATCATTTTTGAAAGATAGATGTTCAGAAGTAGAATAACCATATCAAACATTTTTAGTTGTTGAATATACGCTGCAAATTGCTTAGCCTTTAGACTCATATAACTCGTAGAAATGTAGAGGATATTTCAGTTCAATTTAACCATCTTTTTCAAGACCTGAGTCCCTATACTGCAGAAGGGGAAGTGGAGGCACACTGACATAAAGTGATGTATCCTAGGTGAATCAGTAGCAACATTTCCAACTTCTACTCCTCTCTAGAGTAAAATGCTTCGCTCTTGCTACTAATATCTGTTACCATCTTGAAGTGTTTCCTGAAATGGTAATAAACAGAAACTTTTAATACAAGGAAGTAAAAGTGGATATAAATTACATCAAAATAATGCATACTAGGGCCCCCGGGTGGCTCTGTCAGTTAAGCATCCAACTCTTACTTTCAGCTCAGGTCACGACCTCAGGGTCCTGAGATTGAGCCCCACATTGGGCTCCATGTCCAGTGGGGAGTCCGCCTGCAGATTTTCCCTCTCCCTCTCCCTCCTCCTCCACACACATGTTCTCTCTCTAAAATAAATAAATCTTTAAGAAAAAATTCTCTGGCGCCTGGGTGGCTCAGTGGGTTAAAGCCTCTGCCTTCGGCTCAAGTCATGGTCTCAGGGTCCTGGGATCGAGGCCCGCGTCGGGATCCCTGCTCGGCAAGGAGCCTGCTTCCTCCTCTCTCTCTACCTGCCTCTCAGCCTACTTGTAATCTCTCTTTCTCTGTCAAATAAATAAAGTCTTAAAAAAAAAGAAAACGAAAAAATTCTCTCTCCCTCTGCCCCATCCCCCTCAAAAAAAGAAACCTCAAATCAATAAAACAATTTTTAAAAATTATGCATACATATTAGGATGTCTATTGCAAGAAGAGAAAAAAAGAAAATAGTTGCTGTACTTGGTGATGGCAGTATGGGCAACATCATTTACATGCTGCCTTAAAACTCAGTCAATATATGTTTTTATAGCAGGAAGAAATTTACATGTATGTGTATCAAGTGACAACATACAAAGTTTGGAACTGAGTTGGTCTGACAATCCTTCTTCCGTGTATTGCCTTAGGGATTTCCAGGTTATTGGCACCATGGAAACAGCACTATTGCCAGACCACCTAAGGAGCTGGTTGTAGAGGGTCATTTTACTCTTCCTGAGCTAAAATTATTATGTGGGCCTTCCTATACCAGCTGTTCCCACCTACACACGTAGCCTTGCTTTGCTAGGATAGCTTTCCCCTTCAAAGATTAGTTTCAGTACTACCTCCTTTGGGAATTATTTTTGGAACCTAATTCTGGGTGTTTTCTGTAGACAGAGCATGCTATCTATTCTGCCATCGCTTGCAGCTAGTTAGTTGGTTTACGTGGTATTTTCCATTCTCTAAGCTTATTGGAAGAAAGGACTTTTGTTGTCTCTAAATCTTCAGCATTTAACATTGTTTCTAGCACTTAGAAGATCCTCAATTGGGGCGCCTGGGTGCCTCGGTCAGTGGGTTAAAGCCTCTGCCTTCGGCTCAGGTCATGATCTCGGGGTCCTGGGATCGAGCCCCGCATCAGGCTCTCTGCTCATCAGGGAGCCTGCTTCCCCCCCTCCCTCTGTCTGCCTCTCTGCCTACTTGTGATCTCTCTCTGTCATGTAAATAAATAAAATCTTTAAAAAAAAAAGAAGATCCTCAATTTAGAACTTTCTAGAGAACATCCCCCACAAGGCTAATATGAGCATCTATTTGGTAGGTGTCTTCCTATTATGGAATGGAGACTGCAGGTTACCAAAGCTTGATGGATTATATATTCAAATAGCATTTATTTGTTGTTTAAGTTATATGCATCAAGTTCCTGTTATGATCTAGACTTTTTAAATGATAGTGAATGATATAAAAACCCTGCCTGCAAGTAGCTGATGTTCCAGAGGGATAAATAGGCATCAATGTATATTACTATTCTGCCTGGACCTCACACTTCCTTTCTTCCAATCCACTTCCATGCATCCTCAGCAAGCCAGCTTTGCAGCTCATCCTCACTCCAAATTCTCTGCCCTTAGGATCCTTAACTCTGAGTTGATGTTTCCTGACCGCAAGTTCAAGTCCCCCCATCTTCTCATTCTTTCCTAATATTCAGTTCACCTTATCGCATATTCCAGTTCCTCTATCTTCCAGGCCACCTGCTCTTTGTCCATCTCCCTACTGAGCCTGGATCTCAGGAGCAGCTCTTGCAATCACTCTCATCACTGCTTCAGAGTCTCTTATTGCCTTTACAACCCCCAAACCTTGGTAACCCTCAGTCAGTTTAATTATCCTTTAGGAACCTATAGTCTTTGTTTTATTTTTTCTTAATTTATTTTCTTTGGTTGAAGTGAAATTGACATACAGTATCATGTTAGTTTCAGGTGTACATCATAGTGATTCAACATTTTTATACATTATGAAATGATCCCCATGGTAAGTCTAGTTGTCATCTGTCACCATACGGAATTACTTCTGTATTGTTGACTATATTTCTATGCTGTACCTTATATCCCCATGACTTATTTATTTTATAACTGGAATTTTGTACTTCCTAAATGTCTTCATCTGTTTCACTCACACCTTCAACCCCTCCCTACCTCTGGTAACCAGCAGTTTATTTTCTGTATGTGTGAGTCTGTTTCTGTTTTTGTGTGTGTGTTTATTTTGTTTTTTGGATTTTACTTGTAAATGAAATCATACAATATTTGTCCTTCTCTGTCTGACTTATTTCCCTTAGCATAATACCCTCTAGGTCCACCCACGTTGTCCTGAATGGCAAGATTTCCTTCTTTTTTATAGCTGAGCAATATCCATTGTGTATATATGCCACATCTTCTTTATTCACTCATCTGCTGATGAATACTTAATTTGCTTCCATATCTTGGCTATTGTAAATAGTGCTGCAGTGAACACAGGGGTGCATATATCTCTTCAAATTATCTTCAGGTAACTGCCCAAAAGTGGGAATCCTGGTAGCTCCTTTTTTTTTTTTTTTTAAGTAGAGCTTAAAAAAAGTAGTGCTCCAGCATGGAACTCAACATGGAGCCTGAACTCACCACCCTGAGATCAAGACCTGAGCTGAGATCAAGACCAGATGCTTAACTGACTAAGCCACCCAGGTGCCCCAGTAGCTCTATTTTTAATTTTGTAAGGAACCCCCATACTCTCTTCCATAGTGGCGACACCAATTTATATTCCCCCCAACGGTGCACAAGGGTTCCCTTTATAAGCTTTGTTTTCATACATTATAGAACCATACTGGAAAAGAAGACTTTAGATTCATTCATTTTATTTCGAGCAGATCTATAATATTAAGAAATTCTCCTCCTCCTCCTCCTCTTATGTGCCTCTTCTCCTCTCCTCCCCTGACTGTTCCCCTAAAAATGCCTTCCTCAAAACCTTTGATTTCAATACTATAAATAAAATCAAGATACAAAGTTGCACATGCATTATTATTTCTATTTGTAGAATTTTCATGGGCTTATGAACTGAAGAATAACTGAAAGTAAATACATTAAAAGTCTTCATGGATGTAGCCTTTAAGTGGTAGCATTTTTAAATTATTTTTCTGTATACATTTTTCTCCTTTCCACAATTTTCTAGAGGGAACATGTCGTTCTTTTTAAATCATTAAAAATAGATGCGGTAAAGAAAGGAAATAGTAAAGGATTGTGTCAATAAAAAGGTAGGGAGAAACAGGAAAAAAATATTTATCTCTTGATGCTTGGCTTAGGGCACCAAGATGGACTGTGTGCCAACTGCTTTGGCATACCACAGTGCCTTGTGAGGAGTGGTTGTTAATGAAGCCTGAGGACTACAGAATGCATTGCCAGGACCAAAAGTGGAAAGCACAAGCTAAGTTTGAGAAGTGGGTGGAGTGACCAGACACCATCCCCTGGTGATGTGACTGAATTTGAAGCAGATCATTTTTCCCGTCTCTTTTGAAAGAGTGCTGTCAGTGTCTTAGCTGATTGAGGGCATAGGGAAGAGAATTTATTAGCTATTTGGGTGTCTGATAACTAATGGAGCAAAGTGAGAAAAAGAATTACTTGAACTTCCTTTACCTTTTTATGGCATGAAGGCGTTTCTCTGAGCCTTGACGGATAAGAGCAAGAAAAATAATGTTCCTTCCTTTTAGGCCAAAGACTTAGTACAAGGGCGCAAAAGGTCATAAAACGTGGATCAGTTGTCGCAGGTGCTCAATGATGTCTGCAGCTCGCTGTTGAGGACTTAGTAGCACTATGGAAAACTGTCTCCCAGAGTTCCATTTGGCCGTGGTCACTCGCAGTGAATAGAGTCTGTTGAGTGAAGGGTGTAATTGCAGCCTGTACTGGAGAAAAGTGCATGTTGTTGTCTCAGTGCCAAGTCAGCCCACACTTAGTCGGCATGAGGAGGGAGCCTCACGAGCGAGGCTGTCTCTCTTCTGAGGGGGCCTTGCCAATTAAGCATCCTAGCTTGCAGAGGTTATAATGATAGGTCTTGAGATGAGAAAAAATGATAATCTCCCTGTATTTGTGCTCTGCATCTGTGACTTCTACCCCTATTTGCATTCAAATCTGTTTTTGCAGTTCTGGTGCTGAATGGGGGTGGAATTTGGCAACATTGGAACATAGACCATGTACTCGATGTCTCTTTGGCGAGAGAAAAAAAGATCTGAGGAGAAGTCTCAGAACTTGTTCACTATTGGCCTCTCCTGTTTTGATTGTGCCTATCTATCCCATCACCTCTTCTGCCTTCTAGTTTCTTCTCTTTATCTGTTAGGGACAGTGACAAAGGTTAGCACCAAAGAGGTTCAGGGAAGGTTTGAACATTTAAAGAGATTTGGGTAGAGATAGGGAAGTGTAAAATTATGGATGACTCAGTTTTCAGGATAGAACCTATAAAAAATAAAGTCATACCAGCCACTTCCCTTTTAGGATTTTAATTCATTTGTCACATGGCATCTGTTACACCAGTATTCAAATACTCAAGTGTGAGCTCTGTCCAGTGGGGATGAGTTGGCATCTCAAAGAACAAATTTGTGTCTGGATTTGAGTCTAAATCCAGTCTCAACACAGCATCACTGTCCACACTTCTTTGCCCCTCAGATTCTCAGCGGTCACTTCCCTGCAGTCAAGTCAGATACAGAGGAAGCTTCCAGTAGAGGCATAGGTAGAAGTAAGACATATTGGAAAGAGTAAAGGTTTGGAGTCAAGTGCCATTTGCAAGTTCAGGCTTGACACCAACTAGCTGTATTATCTTGGGGAAGTCACTTCATCCTTCTAGGCCCCTTGTTTCCTCATCAGTGATACAGGACCTACTGGACAGGATTTTGTGAGGATTGAACGAGATGCTACCTGGAAAGCATCGGACACTTAATGAATTGTGGCAGCAGTGGTAGTGGGTGGTGGCGGTTGTCCATACTAATGATGGATATTTAATGGTGTTATTCGTGCTGAGGAGAATTCCACTGGAAGAGAACATGTTGAACTGTGAAGTCAGGCACAGGCCATCCAGAGACAGCCACATATCTCTGCTCCTAGGCTGCCACTACTTGTGAAATCCTACCATTTAAAAGTTCTCAGACATTAGAGAAAGTAGGCCACAGTTCTTCTCCTTCCAACTCTTTTCTATTTGCAAGTGTTAAATATGGATACAAATAAAAAATATAAAACATTGATCTCTGAATATCATAAGATTTCTTTTATTTGAACCAGGATTTAGTTACTTATGTTGAATGTGCTTTAAGAGTATAGGAATTAGGGGTGCCTGGGTGGCTCAGTCAGTTAAGCCTCTGCCTTCAGCACAGGTCATGATCCTGGGGTCCTGGGATCCAGCCCACAATGGACTGCTTCTCCCTCTCCACCCCCATACCCTGCTTGTGCTTTCTCTCACTCTCTCTCTCTCTCTCAAATAAATATATGAAATCTTAAAAAAAAAAGAATATAGGAATTAAAATGGAATGCGTATTTGGTTCAGTGTCTAGTGCTGAGCAAAATTCCAACAATCTTCCTGTCACACCACATAATCCCCACCATTTGAGGAGGTCAGACTGAGCCCAATCTCTTACATTGTTTATCTTTTATGGAGGGCTTCATTAGAAGGGCAGTGTAAATTGGATCAAAATACATTCTCTTTTTTAAAAAATAAGAATTAACCTTTAGGGGTGCTTGGGTGGCTCAGTTGATTAAATGTCCAACTCTTGATCTCAGCTCAGGTCTTGATCTTGGGGGTCATGAGTTCAAGCCCTGCGTTAGACTCCATGCTAGGTGTGGAACCTAGTTAAAAAAAAAGAAAAGAATTAACCTTTTAGTATAAAATAGTAAAAAAACAAAAAAGGCAGATATTCATGTGTATTTTCTACCATCCTAAACCTCCAGCCTTATCTCTTGTGCAGATTCTTTTCTAGTTGATATCTATAAGCATTTTTACTATAGTACAAATCTTAGTCCTGATCCTTCCTTGCTTGACATTTTAAATCATCTTTGGGGGTTCTAAGTAGTTAGATAAAGCTAATGGGTTTGAGGAAGCAAATGCAATGAAGAACCAGTTTCCACCCTTGACTTCCCTTAATACTCCTGCCTGAGGGTTAGACCTTGGAGAAGGAAGGTTTGAGGAGAGGGAAAGGTAAAAACATTGTCAGGGGTTAGGGTAGGGCATGATGGGGGCAGTTTATGCTTACTAAGGTGGACAAAAATAATTGCTGTCACATTTATGTTTTGAAATCTCTGTTAGATTTATTTACTTTTTTGAGACATAAAAGCATTTGAATTCAGTTCTCTCTTGAAATCTCTGTTTTAAATCTCATTATTCTTATAATAATTGAATGCTATCTGCCTTCCCCAGTAGACTGAGCACCTTGATGATGGAGTATATTTCTTTTTCATCTTTATGTTTCCAGGGCTTGCCATATAAACCACTTTTCAATAAATGTTTATGAAAAGGAATGAAAAAAACCCAAAAATGTCAATTATGGCCCAGGTTTTTGCTCTAAGTACTACTATAGCGGATTCTTTTTCCCACCTTCTGAGTTTTTGTTTATGAACAAACAAACTATATAAAAAGAAGTCTGAAAGGGCGCCTGGGTGGCTCAGTGGGTTAAAGCCTCTGCCTTCGGCTCAGGTCATGATCTCAGGGTCCTGGGATCGAGGCCGCATCGGGCTCCCTGCTCAGCGGGGAGCCTGCTTCCTCCTCTCTCTCTGCTTGCCTCTCTGCCCACTTGTGATCTCTCTCTCTCTCTCTCTGCCAGATAAATAAATAAAATCTTTAAAAAAAGTAAGTCTGAAAGATAGAAAATGCCTTTGTCCGAAGGCTTAGAGATCTTCAGCAAAGAGTGGCGGTAGGTGTGAAGGAGGGGGCCCAGACTGTGTGGCCTCCAACAACCTAAATGGATGTGATTGCCCTGGGGAGAGAACCTGCAAATAACCATCTCTTTGGGAGTTTGGACACTCATATGGGTAGAAATATCCCTCTGTTAAAATTTTTAATAGGTAAGACCAAGGAGAAGAAAGTACCGAGGACTGGGCGGACATGAGCTCCTTAGAAATAGTTTGGGGATGTGGGGTACCTGGGTGGCTCAGTTGGTTAAGCATCTGTCTTCCTCTCAGGTCACGGTCTCAGGGTCCTGGGAAGGAGCCCCACATCGGGCTCCCTGCCCAGTGGGGAGCCTGTTTCTCCCTTTCCCTCTCCCTCTGCTTGTCACTCCCCTTGCTTGTGCTCTCTCTCTGTGTCAATTGAATAAATAAAATCTTAAAAAAAAATAGTTTGGGGTGACTTCGGTCCTGGGATACCACCAATTCTCCTGTTCAGACTTGTTGCACAACCTGCTTTGTAATGTAAAGTTGTGTGGTTGCCATCTTGCCATTGCTTGTGAATAATATGGTCCAATAACATGATCCATTGCTCTTCTCAGTCTACAGATTAAACAGACCAAAATACAAGGCAATAACACCAAATGTGCAGTTTGCAAAGAAAGGCCAATGGCTGCCCTGTAGAAACTCTCTCTCTGCATGCTCCATTGTAGTGCTGCCCTTTGGAAAGGAAGGAGGACCCACCTTTCTACCTCCTCCCCATGATATTAGGAGAAACTAGACAAGTGGCACCACAGGCTACTTACATTTTGGAAAAGAGCTATGTCAGTGTGGCCATTTTAGAGCAAAGCAAAATTGAGTGCTTGGATATTCCTGACATAAGTGAAACTACTGTAGTTAGGAAATTACTGGAAAAAATCATCAGAGCACAGTTTGACAGCAGCAGAGTATCAGAGTGTGGCAGATGGCTTTGGGGGAGTCAATTATTTTCTCATTAGTCTCAACCTAATCACCCTGGAAAACGGTAGGAAAAGCTAGTAATGTGGGATATTGAATGTTGATGCGTTGTTTGAGTCCAATATCTTCTTAGCTATGTATCAGCAAATCAAGAAAGCGTGGGCAAGAGACCATGCAGCAATAAGTGGGCAAACAGCTTGTGGGTGGATGGTACTTGGAAAAGGCTTGGTTCTTCAAATTAAGCCAGAGAGTGGCTTGGCAAAATTTAGTAAGTGTAACTTTAGTGGAAGTGGTATCAGTATTGACAGATTGTTGAAGCCAAGAGAAAAAGGATAAGGGTCATTGAGGTCTAGTTCATTTATACAGGAAAAGCACCATTTAAAGTGAAAGTATCTTGGGAGAAAGATTGTATATGTAGATATGAGATTATATATGTACATATATATGTACATTACATATGTACATATATAGGTACATTATATATGTACACTTTATTTATTTATTTGACAGAGAGAACTGTTGACTGCTCTGGTGAACCATATGCTAGCTGAGCATGAGTCATTCATGGACTGATGTTAAAAAAATAAATCTACAAACACTTCAGTTTCAGAAACTAGGACAAGGTCATATGAGTGTTTTTCCAGTCTTGGGTAATATGGAAGAATTTACCAACCTACAGTACTGCTTCGCAAAGCCATGTGCGTGTGTGTGTGTGTGTGTGTGTGTGTGTGTAGGGCCTAGCTTGGAGTCTCTCATATACCTCAATTCTCTTTGCACTTTGGTTTATCAGATGTTGTCACAAATTGCAATCCCCTAGATGTATACCCTGTGTTTCTTCACTATGAGCCCCTTCCCTGGGGGAGCATCAAATTCCTTCCCAGCCGTTTAGAGCAGATGATGAGCCCCACTCTTGGGCAATAACAGAGGGAACTTGAGCTGTTAATAGAGTTAAAGTGATTTTTAAAAAATCTCCTGAGACTATATGAGTATGTCCATTAACTCAGTACCCATTCAAAGTGACCCCTCTATCCTTCCATTTATTGATTCATCATGGGCAGACTGCTAGCTCAGCATGGGTGTAGGTGCTGGAGAAGGTGAAGTATCTCATGGGGCTTATATGCACTGCGTTGTTGTAACCTGCTCCTGATCTATAATGTAGAATCTTCTGAGCAAAGAGGATTGAATGAGATCACGTCTGGAAAGTTCCCCAGATCCTTGGAAAGTATTAAAATGGGTTTTATGGTTAAGTGTTTATCAAAATAGAATGGCACAGTTACTGCAACGGACCTTAGAAAAATCCGTGTACTTCTTTTATAAATATTTGAGGAAATTGAAGTCCAAGAGGTAAAAGTGATTTATGAACTAGTTTTAGTAGTTTATCATCATAGATTAGTGAATTGCATGCTGAAGCAATTAGATTACTCAAGACTGTGGGTTTTTTTTCCCATTTATTTGAGTATGGTTGACACATAATGTTACATTAGCTTCAGGTATACAACAGTGACTCCACAAGTTTAGGTATTATGCTGGGTTGATCACAAGTATAGCTACTGTCTGTTACCATACATCGCTGTTATAATATCATTGATGATATTCCCTATGGTCTACCTTTTCTCACCCTGACTTATTCATTCTGTAGCTAGAGGCCTGGGTCTGCCACTCCTTCTTACCCATTTTGCCCAACCCTCCCCCCTTCCCCTACAACCATCAGTTTGTTCTCTGTATTTATAGATCTGATTCTTCATTTTGTTTCTCTGTTCATTTGGGGTTTTTTTTTTGATTGCACATATGAATGAAATCATATGGTATTTGTCTTTCCCAACCTGTCTTATTTCACTTAACAAAAAATCCTCTAGGTCCATCCCTATTGTCTCAAGAGGCACAATCTCATCCTTTTTTGGCTGCATAATATTCTGTTGTGTATATATACCACATATCCCTTATCCATTCTCAAGACTCTGCGTTAAAACAGGGCGTCTGGGTGGCTCAGTGGGTTAAAGCTGCTGCCTTCGGCTCAGATCATGATCCCAGGGTCCTGGGATCGAGGCCCACATTGGGCTCTCTGCTCGGCAGGGAGCCTGCTTCCTCCTCTCTCTCTGCCTGCCTCTCTGCCTACTTGTAATCTCTCTCTCTCTCTGTCAAATGAATAAATAAAAATCTTTAAAAAAAAAAAGACTCTGTGTTAAAACAGAAACGAAATTCTGTCTGCACTTGACCTATACCGGGGTAGCAGCCTCAGAGACCTACACAGAGCCAGGCGGGTATCATAAGTGAGTGTGCGAGCTGGGACTACAAAGATGGGGAGGACAGAGACTGTGACAAACTGGAGATCACGTGTTTGATCTGTTGAAAGGGGGCAGGTTATCCCCCTAGGTGGAAAGGCAGGCCCAGCATTGCTAGACCCATTCATTTTCTAAAAGAAGTTAGAAACGGGTCAATCTTGTGCCAACCAAATAAAAACATGTTGGCTGGGCTGAATTTGGCCTAGGGAGTGACCATGTTGCTGACAGCAGATACACAGTTACCTACCCAAGTCTGCAGGCTGAGTATAAGGGAATCCATCCAATGGCTGAATAGCAGCAGCTAAGTGTAAGTTTTCTCCCCACAAATCTTTCAACACACTGGTCTGGCTGATGGCTTTAACATCCTTCCCCTACTTTCGCTCCACAGAGGGGGATTCGTGAGTGCTACCTTCATCTCTTTAATTGTTCTACTCTCAGGGAACATTTTTAATGGGAAGTAGAGAAGGGAAAGAGGCAGGTGACCTGGAATAACCACAAGCTGATGATCTGCTTTTGAATACAAAAAACCACCAGGTGGTGTGTGTAGTCCAATGTGCCTTGTCTGGTACTTTGATGTCCATCTGGAACTTAACAAAGTGAAGATTCATGCCAGCATCCAGCCCTGAGGCCCAGAAGGCAAAACAACAATTTCTAAACAAATGCCAGGCTCTCTTCCGCCTCCTTGTGAATGTGTTCTGGCTTTTAGAGAGAGAAGCCCTCTAAATCTCTGACTACAGAATTCATTTTGGAATGATGAACCGGGTGTACCCAAGAGTTTAAGGAATAAACTACATGTTGAAAGCATCTCTCTGTAGGATTATTGCCTTCTGTTCTCTGTGTTGCCTTTCCCACCCAGACAGTCCATTGTCAAAGCAGTAGCCAGCCCTTTTAAAACATTCATCACTCAGTTCAACCCTCTTTTTGACTCTCAAGATTCCAGTCGCTAAATGCTTCTCAACAGCCTGGAAGACTCTTCCCTCAAATACCCCCATGATTACCCTATTGCTTCTCAAAGAAACGTTGCCTACTGAAAATTGCCATCCCTTCCTCCTCCCCAACCCTCCAGCACTCCCTCTCCCTATTTCCTACTTCAATTTTTTTATAGTACTTGTTTACTTATTTGTTTCCCCTTTCTGTAAGTTCCATGTGTGTGGGCATTTGTGTCTGTTTTATTCACTGCTATATTTGTGGTGCTTAAAACAATGCCTAAAAACATAGTAGGTGCTTGACAAGTATTTGTTGAATACATTTTGAAAAAAAAATTTCCCTTCTATACCAGGGACAGTGACTTTCACTGTGCTGGACAAGCACACCTCTTGCTACCGAACTGTGGTATTTTTAACATTACCATTAATAGACTTTATCTGGTTTCCAAGTTTTCTGAGTCAGTTCTTTTTTTTTTTTTTTAAGATTTTATTTATTTATTTATTTGACACAGAGAGAGATCAGATCACAAGTAGGCAGAGAGGCAGGGGAGAGAGAGGAGGAAGCAGGCTCCCAGCTGAGCAGAGAGCCCGATTCGGACCCTGAGATCATGACCTGAGCCGAAGGCAGAGGCTTTAACCCACTGAGCCACCCAGGGACCCCTTCTGAGTCAGTTCTACTTCCTACACAGATCTTGAGCTTTTTTGCTTATCTCCATCTCCACTGTCTTTTCTCTTAGTTAAAATCATTGCAACTTCTTACTTTTCCTTTCCACTTGTATTCCCCTCCACACTGTCTCACTCAGCAGCTGGAATCATCTATTTAAAATCTAAATCTAGTCATTTACCATTCACTCCCTCATTTTTTTAAAAAAGATTTTATTTATTTATTTTACAGAGAGAGATCACAATTAGTCAGAGAGGCAGGCAGAGAGAGAGGAGGAAGCATGTTCCCCACTGAGCAGATAGCCCGACACAGGGCTTGATCCCAGGACCCTAAGATCATGACCCAAGCCGAAGGCAAAGGCTTTAACCCCCTGAGCCTCCCAGGTGCCCCCATTCCCTCCCTCATTTAAAATCCTTCAGTAGTTTCCCCACTGCCCTTCACATAAAACACAATCTCCTTACCCCATCCCACAAGGTCCTGCATGGTTAGTTGGTGACACTGGTTTTCTGTTCTTCCAGCAGATTAACTTCCTCCCCAACTCGGGGTCTTTGCTGTTCCTTCGTGATGGCATTGTTCAATGGCTATCTTTACATGTAGTTATTAAGATGGGAACACTTCCTGTGGTTTTGTCTTTGTATCTCCCATACTTAACACTGCCCTTGATACATAGTAGGAGTTTAATGAGTACTTATGGAGAAAAAAAAAGAAAACAGAACATGCATGTCTTGCTGCCCTAGGGATGGGGGACCATGTGGGGTGGTATCTCGTTAATTAACAGTATGTTTCTCTCCACAGAGATTATTTTGCAGAAGATGAAGGGGAAATGGTACCTAGATCAAGTCATGCAGCAGGTAAGGAGGCCATGGGCCTTACCGTGATAAATTCTTGAGTGCTTGCTGATCATAATTCCCTTAAATTATGGCCCCTTTAAAGTCATCACAGCAATATTCTCAGATGTTCGTGCATTTCCAGATTTGCACATACTACTGTAGCATATAATTCCCTACCTTTTCAGCATAGTGCAGTAAATCATAATTGAAATGTGAACTCTTCGTGCTTTTAACGATTCTATAACTGCAAGGTTAAAGTCACTTGTAAAGGAATTAAATGAAATCTCTACTCATATACCATTAAAATGGGCACAATAATAGTGTCAACCTTATAAGTGAGATTAAGTGAGAGAAGCTCTTAGGACAGTTTATCAAGGAATAAGCACCCAGTAAATATTATTATTAATATTGTATTTATAATACTATCATATCATTACTGAACTAACATTAACCAGGGATCTACCTGAATTATGAAACCAAAGTGAAGATAGTTCCCTTTTGGGAAGCATTTTTCACAAAAACTTTTAATCACTTAAGGGTTTTATTTACTTTGCTAAGTGATTTGCCTTTTTCATACCAGCCTTGAAACACAGATGGTTCATATGCACAACATGGAAAAAGGTTTTAATTTGAATGTGTTAAGGATTTCAGAGTCACTTAAAATTAGCATTTGTAATTGTGCACGTTAAGTCTCCAAATTCCAAGGGTCTACCTTACTTATTCTGAACATCAAGATCCTTCATTTTGAGGTAAAAATCAAAGGACTAGAGCAAAAATGGAAGGGTAGGGGTGACACCTACTACAGGCAAGATACTAGATTGAGTACTTTCATTTTTTATTTCCTTTAATTCTTTTTTTTATTTTTATTTTTTTTAAAGATTTTATTTATTTATTTCACAGCGGGAGAGAGATCACAAGGAGGCAGAGAGGCAGGCAGAGAGAGAGAGAGAGGGGGAAGCAGGCTCCCTGCCAAGCAGAGAGCCCGATGCGGGCCTCGATCCCAGGACCCTGAGATCATGACCTGGGCCGAAAGCAGAGGCTTTAACCCACTGAGCCACCCAGGCGCCCTATTTCCTTTAATTCTTATAGAAGCTCTGTGAGGTAAGTATTGTTATTCCCATTTTTTACTGAGGCAGTGAGGCTCAGCCAAATTGAGAGATTTGCCTTGGGGCACCTAGGTGGCTCAGCCCGTTAAGCCTCTGCCCTCTGCTCAGGTCATGATCCTGCAGGTCCTGGGATCAAGCCCCCCCCCATCCCCTGCTCAGTGGGGAGCCTGCTTCTTTCTCCCTCTCCTCCCTACTCATGGTCTCTCTCGCTATCTCTGTCTCTCTCTCAAATAAATAAATGAGAGATTTGCCTAAATTCCCAAAATTGCAAGTGGTCAGGATTTATATACAAGCTTCAAACGTTCTTCTCCTACCACATCCCACTAATCTAACTATAATGTATTGTTATGTTTCATCAAATTGCCTTCCATTCAATAGCCTGTTTAATTTCACCAAAATGTGGGAGAAATAATTCTTTCCAATTTCTCTTGAGTAAAACATTTACATTTACTTAGAAATAGTCAGAATATCAACAAAACAGGTGCAACATTACTATAATTATTATTAATTTGCAATCACAGAGTAGTATACAATTAACAACAATTATTTTGTACAAGCTGAGTCAAAGCTAACTGAATATGGGAAAGAATACCACCTCTATCCATAACTAACTTGTGCTGCGCACCAGTAAAACTTGCTTTAAATTTCTGTTCTTATTTATTTATTTATTTATTTAAAGATTTTAATTATTTATTTGACAGAGAGAGATCACAAGTAGGCAGAGAGGCAGGCAGAGAGAGAAGAGGAAGCAGGCTCCCTGCTGAGCAGAGAGCCCTATGCGGGGCTTGATCCCAGGACCCTGAGATCATGACCTGAGCCGAAGGCAGAGGCTTTAACCCACTGAGCCACCCAGGCACCCAAAATTTCTTTTCTAATTTAAACCCCTATCTTCTACCAGGCAAGGTTCGTGGCTTCTGAAAATACCATTAAGGACAGGGCTATCGAAAGACTCACCTGATACTATGTTAATTTTTACACAAATGAAGACACTGTATGGTGTGCAGTTTAAAAACAAATCATATGACCTTACATTTCAACGCTTTTGTCTTTAAAATCTGTGGTGTAATGGGGAGTTAAATACGTTTAGACAAGAAAAAAAGAGCTACACTGGAATCATCCTATTTCTCATGATTATTTTCTTCTTCATCATCTTTTATCTTCTGCATTTTTCTCCTTACCATCATCTTCCTGATCCTTTTCGTCTTCCTCCTCTTTTTCTTTCTTTTCTTAGAAGAGAAAAAAGTCTGAGTTGATTGTGCTATCTGGAGACTTCTTGTGCTCATTCTGGCAAGTTTGCTGAAAGAAAAGGAAGGAGGGAGGGAGGGATGTTTGATCCCATCCCGTGGCTTGCCTTTTCGTTCTTAATGGCTTCCTTTGTGAGCAGAAGCTTTTTAGTTTGATGTAGTCCCACTAGTTTATTTTTGCTTCTGGTGCCCATGCATATATGGTCAATTAAGTTTTGACAAAGGAGACCAGAATGTACAAGGAAGGAAGGAAAGAAAAGAGAGGGGAAAAAAAGGAAAGGATAGAAAAAGCATATGATGACATGTTGCCTCTTGGCTCCTTTGTTCATCAGCGTATGTCAAGTTAATTTTTTGCCCATGAGGCACAGTGACCCAGAGCCCCTTTTGCTTGTACTTACACTGATGCCATCTATGGAGCTCAGTGGATTACAATGGCTGTCATTCTTTCTGACTTAAAAAAAAATGCTCAGTAATAAAGGGTCATTGATTCCTTCTGTCAACCAAGAAAAGATGCATTTTTCTACATCTTTTACCTGAATCTACAACCCTAAGCCCACCTCAATCGGATGTCTCTGAAGGCTAGAGAAAGAGACTCTATTTCTTGGTGGAGTAGCAGGAGCATCAGATCACAAAGGGGCACAGGCATAAACCAGTGCATTTCATTGGGGACTATTATTATTATTATTATTATTTAAATGTCCAGGGGAGAGTTTCTTTTTTTTTTTTTAAGATTTTTATTTATTTATTTGACAGAGAGAGAGATCACAAGTAGGCAGATAGGCAGGCAGAGAGAGAGGGGGAAGCAGGCCCTCCACTGAGGGGAGAGCCCGATGTGGGGCTCGATCCCAGGACCCTGAGATCATGACCTGAGCTGAAGGCAGAGGCTTAAACCACTGAACCACCCAGGCACCCCTATTTTTTTTTTTTTAAGATTTTATTTCTCTGACCGAGAGAGAGTGAGCACACAAGCAGGGGAAGCAGCAGGCAGAGACAGAGGGAGAAGCAGGCTCCCTCAGCAGGTAGCCTGATGTGGGGCTTGATCCCGGCTCCCTGGGATCATGACCTGAGCCGAAGGCAGATGCTTAACCAACTGAGCCACCCAGGCATCCCACTGGAGACCATTATTAATATGATCAACCATAGGCTACTTAATGCGAACTATTTCCATGTGGCCCAGAATTGGTCTGTATTTTGCAGAAACCAAATTCTGCTGGATTGTGCCAGCTAGAATCATCACAGTGCTACTGTTATAGAAAATATTTTTGTTGTTCTCTTTTACTGGCAGCTTTCCTTAGTGACACTAAAGATCGAGGCCCTCCAGTGCAATCACAGATCTGGAGAAGTGGTGAAAAGACCCTCTTTGGACAGACGCCTTCCTTGAGAGCATTTGAAAAACCCCCTCAGGTGCAGACCCAGGCTCTTCGAGACTTTGAAAAGGTAAGTCACATGGATGGATAATTGTTATGCTGATTAGAAGGAGTACCAAGGGATAGTGATATCTTACAAAAATATGACTCATGGCTTAGTTTAGATCGTGGGATTTCTTGCCATAAGGATGCATCTTTTAAGGGCGTTTATCCCAATAAATGTATATGTGCTGAGCACTCTGGTTCATGGACAATTGCCTATACCAATGATTCTGTCTTTCCATTTTTACCCCTGGTTTACTTCTTGAATAAATTAGGAAGTTTTGTTGTTGTTGTTGTTGTTTTTGGCAGGGGGTGGGAGGCACAGAGGAAGAGAGAAAATCTTGAGCAGGCTCCATGCCCAGCATAGAGCCTGATACAGGGCTAGGTCTCATGACCCTGAGATCATGACCTGAGCTGAAATCAAGAGTTGGACACTTGGGGCACCTGGGTGGCTCAGATGGTTGAGTGTCTGCCTTCAGCTCAGGTCATGATCTCGGGGTCCTGGGATCAAGCCCCAGATCAGGCTCCCAGCTCAGTGGGGAATGCTTCTCCCTCCTATCTCTGCTTCTCACCTTGCTTATGCTCTCTTTGTCTCTTTTTCTCAAATGAACAAAAAAAAAAAAAAAAAAGAGTTGGACACTTAACTGACTAAGCCACCCAGGCACCCAAATTAGCAAGTTTAGATAGCACCCTGAGAATCCGTAACTGGACCATAATGGGCCCTAGGCATTATATTCTCGGTGGCTGGTTTGGACCACTCTAGAGATCTGGATACTGTCCGCAGTATAAAGTGGCCTCAGCCACAACCATTTGCTTCTCAAAAAGAATCTAGCATTGTTGCTTGAAACTTCTGATTGAACTCTTGAAGGACTCTGTGTCTTGATATGTTTATCCCTTAGATTTGGCCAAAAGCCAAATTACTGATAATGTAATACAAGTCCCCACCGCCTTGTGCCCTGGATTGATCCCAGGAAGTCTGCACAATAGAACCTGTCTACTGGGATTTATATGGCCTGGAAAGAGCACCCAGGATTTCTTCCATCCCTGTGTGCTAAAAAAAGAAACGGCTCTTTGGTGACCCCTGGGGGTTGCCCACGGATCAGGCTACACATGAGTACTGCGTAAATATGCCCTCAGATACGTGGCTTTCTTTCGTTCTTGGATTGATAGTTTTTGACATAAAATAATGAAATTCCATGTCCAAAAAAGGATGAATGAAGCAGTGTTGACATGGGTTTACCCCATCTTCTCTCAATTTGTGAATAGAAATGTTTCATGTGGACTTAATGTACATCCTACCAGATAGTCTTGTGGACAAAAAGCTCTGTATAAACCATGGCTGAGAATTAAACAGCCTACTCTTGGTGTTGCTTTTTTTTTTTTTTAACTGAGTTGTCATGGATACTGTTTTTTTTTTTCTTCTTCTCTTTTTATAAGACAGAGCTTGCAGGAGTATTAAGTGGTTTTGAAGACTAAACCTCTGAACAGCTGTGTGGTGCTGCTGGTGGGAAGAGGGGTGCTACAATCCCTCCTCTTTTTTTCACCCTTTGCATCTGCCGCCATGCAGAATGGGTGAGGAGAGCTATCGTGCTCCTCAGTGCAGTGTGGGGTGCTCTCTGAAAGACAGTCTGAAGACGTATTCCTTTTGGTCAAGAGGTAATTTGTAACAGAGAAGTGAGGGAGTCACCTCTGCTGATAGAATGAGTGGCCAGGGATGCCTGGGTGGCTCAGCCAGTTAAGCGCCTGCCTTTGGGTCAGGTCATGATCTCAAGGTCCTAGGATCGAGCCCCACATGGGGTTCCTTGCTCAGCAGGGAGCCTGCTTCTCCCTTTGCCTACTGCTCCGCTCCCCCTGCTTGTGCCTCCGCTCCCCCTGCTTGTGCTGTCTCTCTCTCTCTGAGAAATAAATAAAATCTTAAAAAAAAAAAAAAAGAATGAGGGGC
>LNAC01000750.1:312844-324139 GCA_002007465.1 Ailurus styani
GGCAGAGATCAGCTGACTTCTCAGGTGTGGCCTTCCAAGTCCTTCCTCTCCACAGCCTGGTCTAAGATCAGGGATTGGTCCTCACTTCTCAGGGCTGGAAACCACTGACAGCAACCAAGAGAGGACACAGAGAAAAGGCCACTAGGATATATTTCACATTTTTCCCGCTGTGTGTCAAGAAATAAATAAATAACAATGAGGTGACCACACACTTTTTTGGTGAGAAAGGTGGTTGCCAGGGCTCTTAGAAATTGTGACTTTTTTAGTGACTTTATGTACCATGATCATAAACCCTGACAGGCTATTGGGTCAGAATGATTTTCACATACAGACTCCTTGCCATGTGCTTTCTTGTGGGTCATTGCAACCCCCGCCCCCCCCCCCCCCCATATCTGGATGAGTGAGACCAGAGCAGCACACGGATGAGGCGAGCTAGCATATGCCTGGCACTTTCTATCTCAGGTAACGCTCACCACAGCCCTGTGAAGAAGCATAACTACCATCCCAATTTACAAGTGAGGAAATAAAGCCACAAAGAGTAACAAAGGAACTTACCCAATGTCTCCTAACCTGGGTCTAAAAAAACTCCTTATTTTTGTGACCTGGAAGAGTGAGTACTTTCTAGGCTGGGGAGCTCCCCTGGTAAAAGTGTGGTGGCAACGGGACTGGAACCATTAGCTCCTCCTACTTAGCTGAGCAGAGTGTGGCAGCGTCTTCTCTGAGTAAACTGTAAATCTCCTTTATTTCCCAATATTTTCCATCACATGCTTTTTGCTCCATTAATTCTCCATTAATTCTGAACTGCTTGCAATTGTTTTCTATTTATTTATTTATTTATTTTTATTTTTTTGATTTATTATTTGCCCCAGAGGTACAGGTCTGTGAATCATCAGGCTTATACCTTTCACAGCACTCACCATAGCACAAACCCTCCCCAATGTCCATCACCCAGCCACCCTATCCCTACCCTCCCACCCCCCTGAACTGCTTGCAATTTGAAGCTGTTTTATCCTTCTGAGTTTTTTTTCCCTCTGCCTAGAATACCCTTTCTCTCCTATTACCTACCTGCCAGCCTAGTCAGCCTTCAAGTTTCACCTCAAGAACCATTTCCTTTTTTTTTTTTAGGGTGCCTTCCCTGATTGTCCAGTCTCAAAATATGACCCTGACTATAAGCTTCTCAGGGGCAGAAAACACCACTTGTTTGTGCTTTTCTAGTTTCTAGCATTTAGTGTGATGTCAGTATGTAGTAAGTGCTCAGTAAATGCTCATCAACTAAGCTAAACTTGTTGGGTTTGGATTTGGATTTTCCCTGCCCTATTTTCCTCCAGACAGTTCTAGTGAATTTGTGTCTCCCACAGCCTCCATTCAGTAGTCACTGGATGTATTCACGGTAAACTGAATGGTTCTAAGGAGGCGACTGGTGTGTTAACTGATTAGTTGGGATAGGAAACTGAGAAGTCAAGAAAAGCGTGTTTGGTTTTAATGATGAATTTAAAAGAAGACAATTTTCTACCTAAACTGGGATGATAAAATTATAAACGTAAAGTAAAAGACCTTTTCTAATATTTGACCAGACTTATTAAGATCATAGTAATAGCTAAGAATAATAAATAATATTTATCTATTGTTTATAACATACTAGACACCCTTTTAGATGCTTAACATTTTATTTCAGCTGTTTTTCAGTCCATTTTCCTAACTGATGAGATCGGTATTATTATATCCATTAGGCCTGTGAGGAGACCAAGCCTCAAATAACTTGTATAAAGCTGTGCAGACAGAAAGTGGTAGCCAGGATAACTCCAGGGATTCTCAAGGTTCTTGGGAAATGAAAAGACCATTCAGAGAAGGAGAGGTGACATTGGTGGAATGTTTACTGTTCGGTTTTATAGATAGAATCAACATGGCAGATCCTACACAAAATCCATGGAGGGGAGAGGGTGTATGACTGCAAGTTCTAGAGGGGGGCCTCCTCTGCCTTCTCCTGTCTGCGCATTTTCTAACAATGTCGTCTGTAACACAAAAATGCGAGCAAAACCAGCTGCAGTGTTTGCCTAGTCATAGTCTGAAGCCAGCTTTCTTGGGCAGTCTCAGCCCAGCCATAGTGATTCAGCCCCTTGAGGCCCCACCCATGCTGGCAAATTTTTCCACTTGGATCTTGAAGTCTGTGGGCGGGAAGAGAAGAAAAAAAAAGCCCTAAAAGGGATTTTCCTGCCTTTATGGAGCTCCGAGTTATCACAATCTGGGTTTCCTAGCCTGGAGGAGGTGAATCTGGGCCACGTCATGGCTGCCCTTAGGTCCAGCCATTCCCAGAGCCTCTGCAGTGTTTCTGTGTCCTCATGGCCTTGGGAAAGGAATGCTCCCTGTGAAGTGTGCTCTCATTTAAAAAGAAAAAAGAAAAGAAAAAAAATGACATCTATGCTCCCCAAACCACAGTGCACCAAGTCTACTGGTTCTGTTTTCCCTGGCATCTTGAGACATTCAAAAAGTTGTTAGATGAACAATGAAAGGCAGGGGCAATCCTAAACGTTGAGCAATCATAAGCACAGAATATTTTTTCTTTTTCATTATTTATATATTTGAGAAAGAGAGAGCACGTGCCCAAGCCCTTGGACTAGAGGGGGGAAGGGGGGAGGGAGAGGAAGAGAGAAAATCTTAAGCAGGCTCCACACCCAGCAAGAAGCCCCATGCAGTGCTTCATCTCATGACTCTGAGATCATGACCTGAGCCAAAATCAAGAGTTGGAGGCTTAATCGACTGAGCCACCCAAGTGCCCCTCTTTTTCTCTTTCTTTCTTAAAGATTGATTGATTGGGGCACCTGGGTGGCTCAGTGGGTTAAAGCCTTTGCCTTCGGCTCAGGTCATGATCTCAGGGTCCTGGGATCAAGCCCCGCATGGTGCTCCCTGGCAGCAGGGAGCCTGGTTCCTCCTCTCTCTCTGCCTGCCTCTCTGCTTACTTGCAATCTCTCTCTCTCTGTCAAATAAATAAAATCTTTTAAAAAAATAAAGATTGATTGATTGATTGATTTGACAGAGAGAACACAATCAGGGGGAGTGGCAGACAGAGAGAGAGAGAGGGAGAAGCAGACTCCGCACTGAGCAGGGAGCCTGACGCAGGGTGGGATCCCAGCACCCTGGTATCATGACCTGATCCGAAGGCAGACACTTAACCAACTGAGCCACTCAGGTGCCCTTTCTTTTGTTTTTTTTAAAGATTTTATTTTTAAATAATCTCTATCCCCAATGTGGGGCTCAAACTCACAACCCCGAGGTCAGGAGACACATGCTCTACAGACTGAGCCCGGCAGCCAGGCACCCTGATGCAGTTTAGAAAGAACCTCACTAAGTTAGTGCGCCTTAGGGAGTGGGTTCAGGGAATGCAGAGAAGTGTCAAGACTGGAGAAAGAGGAGAGAAGCCAGCATGCAAGGCCCTACAAATTGTGTAAAGGCTTTTAAATGTTAACGGAGCTCCGTGGGGAACTGCCGAAAGTTTGTGCGCAGGGAGGTGACATGATCAGATTTTCCTATTAGAAAATTCCCTTTGGCTTCTGCATGGACTCTGGATTGGAGGAGGGAAGTCTAAGGCAGAGAGGGCAGTCCGGAGGCTGTGGCAGTATTCTGGGCAGTGGCTGGTGGTGCTGACAGTGTAGAAGTGGGGGAGATGGACAGATGAACGAGAGAAGGCGATTTCAGCACAAGTGACAGGGCGAAGCTGTGGATTGGATGCAGAGCCAGTGAGGGAGAAGAAGCCCGAAGATGACCTCCCACCAATGCGTCTCTCCATTCCCACCTCGGCTAGGCTGTCACTCTGGTAGACTTCCCACTACCTTGCACTTTGCCCTTTAACATTATGAGCTTTTGTTCAAGGGCTGTCTTTTCTTTAGAATCTGCGCTCTGTGATAGCAGGGACAGGTTTGTCTCATTCACTACTAGATATAGTGATTATTATAGTGCCTGGTATAGAGTTGGTATGCCCCTTTCTTTTTTGTTATGTTTTGGATGAATGAATGAGGTCAGGAGTTCTTGCTTGGGCAAGAAAGACAACGTCTGGGTAATGCCATCCTTGGAGAAAAGGAGCTACTGGAGTAAACACATGTCGTACTTCTATGATTACTAAAACAGCAACAAAAACCAGTAAGATGATTTTCATTTTGGGGGAAAAAAATAAGGGGATCCTTCCTGTTCTTGAAAAATTCTGACTCTACCTGGCAAAACAGTCAAACAGGTAACTCCAATAATATGAGGAGGTCCCCACTATGCTGTGGAAGTACTTGGGAGGGACCTTCACCCAGGTTTTTGGTCAGATAGGCTTCCTTAACTAGGTGTTATCTAAGTCAAGTCCCAAGGGCAAGTTGGAGATAGTTAAGTCAGAGTTGAGTGGGAGTTGAAGAGCAATGACATTCCAGGCTAATGCTGCCACCCATGAAAGGTCCCGGAGGTGGCAGAGAGCCTAGTGAGTTCAGAAATAGGCTTTTTGTCATGGCTGGAGCACTGGAGTATCGAATGACGTTCAAGTTGGCTGTGTGTTCCCCCACCCACCCTTCCTCATGGTCAAAGCTTTCTTGTTGCAGTCATGATCATTCATGGTATCACTGTACTCTTAGCTCTTATGCCTAGAGAAAGTCTTACTTGTGCCTTTGAGATCACCTTCTTTCCTAGAGAAGGATGGAGGAAGGATTATTGAAAAGCTAGAAAATTAATTGAGGCCATAAATTGATTGGTATGTCACCCCTTGAATCCTAGGAGCTCAGCAAATAAGCTGTTTGGGTTGAATCAGCTGTGAACAAACAGCACTGAAACCCACTGGTGTTGGTTGGGCCCATTGAATGGTGGAGCGAGTCTGGAACCTAGGAGTCCTTGGGATATCCCAGTATCGGTGCAGTTCAACTGTCCTTTCTGTCATGGAGTTCATTTCAGTGTCTCTGACAGCACTATTTCTGGCCATCCCATTTATTCTTGGTGTCCAGGGGAGTTGTTATTTGTTTTGTTTTGGTTTTATATAGTTCACAGTGCTCTAATGTGATGGTGACCATGACACCTTGTTATTCTAGGATCGGGGGTGGTGTGGGTGTGTATCTATGGTGGGGGAAGACAGCAGAAACATCGTCTGAATCCCTGTCCTTTATCCACATACTGGCTGCTGCCAAAGATAGGGTTTATTTATCAACCTGATGTAGTAACTCTGTTGTTAGCTCTCTCTTTTTTTTTTGTAAATAGTTTTAAAGATTATTTATTTATTTATTTATTTATTTATTTGACAGAGAGAGAGAGAGAGAGAGAGAGAGAGATCACAAGTAGGCTGAGAGGCAGGCAGAGAGAGAGGAGGAAGCAGGCTCCTTGCCGAGCAGGGAGACTGATGCGGGCCTCGATCCCAGGACCCTGAGATCATGACCTGAGCTGAAGGCAGAGGCTTTAACCCCCTGAGCCACCCAGGTGCCCTGTTGTTAGCTCTCTTGCCATCAGGTCAATTATATCAAGAAAAGCCTGTGTGGACGGTGGGTCTCAGTATGCTTCTGAGGTTTAGGGGAGAAAATGGAATGATAATATTAATATTTTAGCATTTAAAACACTCGCGAACTTCAGGAATTAGGGTGAAATTTTAGAAACAGAATTTGAGAAGAAAGATTTGGTTACCGTGGAAACCCCCCCCCCCCCCCCCCCCCCAAACCNAGCCAGGTCTTTGTAGCATTTGCAGTCTGCTCTCTGAGGTAGGCATCAATAGTTAACTCCTGGAAGACTAGGCAGAAACCCTGTACAGAAGTGAAAGTGAAAGCTGATGAGTGGAAAACTAAGTTGATTGACTTTGATTGGCATTTTCCTTGTTAAAATGGTGTGCAAAAGTTATGCATGTTCTTCAAGATAGCCTAATGAGTATGTTTTTCCTGTGTCAAAATACAGAGTGGGTTACATGTTTTCTGTTTTATCTAAGGGTTAGAACAAAACTTTAACTTGATAAAACATGGGAACCCATGAGTTTCTGATAGTGAGGGCTACTGAGAGGGTACTTCCTCAAGCCTTCATGTTAGCGCCCCATAATTTAAGAGGGATTAACACACAGAACATTTAGAAATGATCAGTTCTAAACCATTGGCTTTTAACTGAGTTGAGCTGAATTGAACTTTGAATCTTGATCATTAAAATTCCTTTGTAGGGTACCTGGGTGGCTCAGTCGGTTAAGTATCTGCCATCGACTCAGGCCATGATCTCCGAGTCCTGGGACTGAACCCCGAGAATCGAGAATCAGAGAATCCGAGCTCCCTGCTCAATGGGGAATCTGCTTCTGCCTCGGCCCCTCCTCCCACTCATGCTTCTCTCTCTCTCTCTCTCTCTCTCTCTCTCTCTCTCTCTCTCCCTCACTCAAAGAAATAAATCTTAAAAAAAAAAATCCTTTGTAAAAGGCAAAGCACTGAGCAAGTTACCTCTCCCAGTTTGGGCTTTTTTCTTCTTCTTTTTAAAGTAACAGTTTTATTGAAATTCAATTTGCACACAATGAAATTCACCGTTTTAAAGTGTACAATTCCATGATTTTAGTATATTCACCGAGTTTAGCAACAATTACCATTACCTAGTTAAACAACATTTTCATCTCCCCCCCACAAAAAGCCTCATACCTATTAGCAGTCACTCCCCATTCCCTCTCTCTCCAGCCCCTGGAAAACATTCATCTACTTTCTGTCCCTGTGTATTTGCCTTTCCCAAACATTTCATATAAAGAATCATACAATATGTGACCTTTTTGTGCCTGGCTTCTTTCACATTAGTATAATGTTGTCAAGGTTCATCCATGTTGTACACGGTATTACTATTTCATTCTTTTTTTATGGCTATTCCCTTGTATGGTTATGCTCAACTTTGTACCCATTCATCAGTTGATGGAGATTTGAGATGTTTCTATTTTTTTTGGCTGTTATTAATAATGCTTTTATTAACATTCATATACAAGACTTTGTGTGGACACACACTTTCTATTTTCTCAGGTATATAATGAGGAATAGAATTGCTGGGTCATATGGTAACTCTGTTTAACCTTTTGAGGTTCTTCTTGAAAATGGGCAAAACTATGTTTATATAGATTCAGGTGGTCAATCCTCCAGGGTCACGAGGAAGATTATTTACAGTGAGGGATACTTTTTTAAAAAATGAAGGGACATGAGGTAGAAGTGGAAGTACTTTATCAGTCAAAGGGAATCTCAAGTTCACAGGGGTCATCTAGTATCATGATTAAGGTCCTGGTCAGTATACAATATGGGTCAGACTGTTGGAAGCATTAATCTGTGTTTCTCTATTTTCTCAACAAGCAAGGCAGCTAACTTTTTGATGTTTCTCTGTCCTGGATCGTAATGGAGATAATAGTATCTAATCTGCCTACTTCTTCACAAAATAAAATGAAATAATATACATGGAAGTCCTTTGTACATTGTCAGATTCTATGCAGGTGATTGTCGTTTTGAAGACAGCATAATTATATCCAATTAATTTTGTAATACAAGTTGAAGTCATTCAAAACAGCCAGGAATTTTGTATTTCTTCAGCTTAGATTTTTTTCAGAAAAGCATAGGAATTCCCAGGCACATACATGCTTTACAAATAAAATATTTATATGTGAAAAAAAAAAAAACATCCTCCTCCTTTTCCCTGTCTCTCCTGTCTGCCCCTAACCTTCAATCCAAAACAAGTTAGGCTCCTGGACTGGATTCCACTGGATATTAAAAAGCAGGAAATAGTCTCCAACTATTTGTATGCCCCTCCCATAGGACTGTCTCAGAAAATATGACCGTTAGAAAAGTTATAAGTTAAATCATCTGTTGTGGATCATCCTTGGGTCCCAGTCATCGTCGCTGCTTTTGTCTTGGAAATATGATGTCCTTCATGCTCATTAATCTCCTCACCTTCCTGTGAAGGCAACCTGAGCTCTGTTGGAACAGCTCCACTCCCACCATCTTTTAAGGTTCTACTCCCAGAGAGCTAGTGGCGTGTTCTGAGATTTCTTCAAAGACTTATAGCTTGGGGCGCCTGGGTGGTGTCAGTTGTTACGCGTCTGCCTTCCGCACTCGGGTCATGATCCCAGGGTTCTGGGATCTAGCCCCGAATCAGACTCCCTGCTCAGTGGGAAGCCTGCTTCTCCCTCTCCCACTCCCCCTGCTTGTGTTTCCTCTCTCGCTGTCTCTCTCTGTCAAGTAAATAAATAAAATCTTAAAAAAAAAAAGTTATAGCTTTCTCACTAGTGCTACCTTTGGTACTTTTGTGAGAAAATATGCTTCATACGTGGAATTTCAGGATACGTGAGGATCCTTAAAGTCCTCTAGAGCTCACTCCTAACTGATGTTTGAAGACTTAACAAAATCCCCGACAAGTGGTCCTTTAATTTCAGTTGTGTCCCTTTTGTGATAGTAAATATACTGTCCCTTATAATGTAAGTGCTCAGTAAATATTTGATGAATGACTGTATGGATAGAGTGTGGCAGTGAGTTCATTACATCCAGCTCTATGAAAAAATGTATACTTCTATCTAATTCATAGCTGCCTCCCTGTAATTCCTAGTTTCATTCCTTTTGAAATAGTTTTTAAAAATTATGTTCTATTTCACAAACAACAGGAATGTACAAAGAACAATAAAATACTTATCCAAGTACCTAATATCTAAAAGTTTTCTAAAGAGTCATTTACAGGGGTGCCTGGGTGGCTCAGTGGGTTAAAGCCTCTGCCTTCGGCTCAGGTCATGATCGCAGGGTCCTGGGATTGAGGCCTACATTGGGCTCCCTGCTCAGCAGGAAGCCTGCTTCTCCTTCTCCCACTCCTTCTGTTTCTGTTCCCTCTCTCGCTGTGTCTCTCTCTGTCAAATAAATAAATAAAATCTTAAAAAAAAATAGAGTCATTTACTTATTTTAGAGAGCAAAGGGGAGAGCATGAGTGGGGAGAGGGGCAGAGAGAGAGAATCTCAAGCAAACTCCCACTGAGCACAGAGCCCCATCTCACCACCCATGAGACCATGACCTGAGTGGAAACCAAAAGTTGGAAGCTTAACTGACTGATCCACCCAGGTGTGCCTCTCTCATATCTCAATTTTAATAAACACTATTTTCATTCTATTTGTCTTAACTTAGATTAAAAAACAAATACAGTTGCAACCCTCTTAGCAGCCTACCCAGATCCCAGTCTACCGGCTTCATTACTATTAAGTATCTTTCCCAAAGTTACATAATTAAAAAATAGCAGAACTGGGATTTGAACCTAGATCTCTTTAGTTCAAAAGCTATTGCTCTTTCCATAATGCCATGCTATCCCACCTGGATAAATATGCATAGTAATGATAATATTTATTACCTATTTTGTCAAGGGTTACTGAAAACGCTACTTCTGCTCCTCTGTTGGCCATATTAAGTTATTTAAGAATAATTTTATTTTCATGAAATGTGGATATGAATTATCATAAATACCAAACTAACAGACTTTAAGTTGCAGAAGTAGTATATCTGAAAAGAATGTCATTGAAGATGATTAATCATCTTTCGTGGAGTGGACCTTTATTTTTAGGAGACAGATTGGTGCGACATTAATGTCTTCAGCCATTTCCATTATGAGAGCAATCTGGGGGGTCTGAATATGATTAAGCAAATGTGAAGCTGAGTTGTTTTTAAAGGCTGGCTTGCCAGTTGGTTATGTTAATGGGGCATGACATACAACAGCTGGCTTGTAATCCTCCTACTATTGTTGGCATTGATTGAGTCCTTATTAAAGTCTTATTTCCAGTGTGAACTAATACATTAAGAAGTGGTGGGAAGAAGAAATTAAAAAAAGAACAGGGGAGAGCCATTAATCTTTGAAAAAAGTATTTTGAAGAACAGTAAAGATTTTCGATTTTCTATGTAACAAAGGAAGAACAAAGACATTCCTGCTGTTGCTTGCTCAGGAACCTGCAGTGTTTCTTTATTTCCCCAGCGATGCAGAGTTTGTAAAAACACACAGACGTGGGCCCTGCCTGCGAGAGGCCAGATAGAGTAGGTAGGTCTAGCGCGCAGCCCAGGGATGCACACTTTTGTTTGTTAAACACACAAGATGCGAACAAGTAAAACAAAACAGAAACAACAAACCAACCAACCAGTCTTCCTAATAAGCAGCTCCTGGACCTTCTCCATTGCCCGCTTCTTCACTCATGCAACTTGTGCGACTCGAGAGCCAGTATTTGCCTGGAGGAAAAAATTCAGGCTCCTCACCCTGACTTTTAAGATCTTCCTAAAATGGGGGCACCTGGGTGTCTCAGTCTGTTACACATCTGCCTTCGGTTCAGGTCATGCTCCCAGGGTCTTGGGATCAAGCCCCGCATCGGGTTCCACATTGGGCCTCACATTGGGCCCACATCGGGCTCCACATCAGGTTCCCCTCCTGGTGGGGAGCCTGCTTCTCCTTCTCCCTCTGCCTGCTCCTCCCCTTGCTTGTGTGCTCTCTCTCTGTCAAATAAATAAAATCTTAAAAAAAAAAATACCTGGGCGCCTGGGTGGCTCAGTGGGTTAAAGCCTCTGCCCTCGGCTCAGGTCATGATCTCAGGGTCCTGGGATCGAGGCCCGCATCGGGCTCCCTGCTCAATGGGGAGCCTGCTTCCTCCTCTCTCTGCCTGCCTCTGCCTACTTGTGATCTCTCTCTCTCTGTCAAATAAATAGATAAAATCTTAAAAAAAAAAATCTTTCGAAAATGGTTGTGTAGTTCTCATCCTCTTTCCCCCATTTATGTGACATCATGGGCTCTTTGTTTTAGTCCATACGGCCCTCTGCTCTTTTGCTTCTATTCTACCTGCCTGGATTGCCTTATGTTCTCCCCGGAGCCTAGCCAATCTTGATTCATCCTTTCAGGGGAGCTAAAATGCCAGTTCTCTGTGGACCCTTCTCTGACAGCCTCTCTTTCCTCTTTTCTATAGTTTCTACTATTTGTACAGTTCATATTGTCCTTTCGTAGTAATGTGTCATTCTCCATTTGTTCAGAACTCTTTTTTTAAAAAAGATTATTTATTTATTTATTTATTTATTTATTTATTTATTTATTTATTTATTTGACAGAGAGAGAGAGAGAGAGGTCACAAGTAGGCAGAGAGAGAGGAGGAAGCAGGCTCCCCGCTGAGCAGGGAGCCTGATGTGGCCTCCATCCCAGGATGCTGAGATCATGACCTGAGCCGAAGACAGAGGCTTTAACCCACTGAGCCACCCAGGAGCCCTGTTGAGAGCTCTTTTTTTTTTTTTTTTAAAGATTTTATTTATTTATTTCACAGAGAGAGAGAGATCACAAGGAGGCAGAGAGGCAGGC
>LNAC01000750.1:324167-447335 GCA_002007465.1 Ailurus styani
GAGCCCGATGCGGGCCTCGATCCCAGGACCCTGAGATCATGACCTGAGCCGAAAGCAGAGGCATTAACCCACTGAGCCACCCAGGCGCCCCTGTTGAGAGCTCTTATTCAAAGTTTGGATTCCGTCTTGTATGTTGAAGTTAGTTTGTTAGAAAAGTTTATTTTAGGGCACCTGGGTGGCTCAGTGGTTTAAAGCCTCTGCCTTCAGCTCAGGTCATGATCTCAGGGTCCTGGGATCGAGCCCCTCATTGGACTTCCTGCTCAGCCGAGAGTCTGCTTCTCCCTCTCTCTCTGCCCCTCCCACCTTATGTGCTCTCAAAAATAAATAAATGAAATCTTTTTTTTAAAAAATAACATTTTATAAAGAGGAATGTCTTTAGATAAGCTCTTCACCCTGAAACAACTGCGTAATTTTATATACAGGTTGAGTTCTGTTAAAATTAAATCCAGAGGGACGTCTGGGTGGCTCAGTTCATTAAGCGTATGAGTCTCAGTTTCCACTCAAGTCATGATTTCAGGGAGGTGAGACTGAGCCCACACTGGGGGAGGGGCACCCACTTGCTCACTCTCTCTCTCACTCAAATCAATAAATAAAATTAAAAAAAAGAAAAAGAATTGCATCCAGAGAGGTCAAAGTCAGCAGGATAATTTTTCAATTCTTTTTTTAAAAGATTTTATTTATTTATTTTAGAGAGGGAGAGCACACAAGCAGAGGGAGGGAGAGGGGCAAGCAGACTCCACCCCGGGGTCAGAGCTCCATCCCACAGTCCTGAGCCCATGACCTGAGCCAAAATCAAGAATTGGATGCTTAACTGGCTGAGCCACCCAGGTGCCCCTATTCATCAATTCTTTTTTCGACAAATATTTATTGACTATCTATTGTATCCCAGTCTCTATTCTTGGTAGTAATGATATATAGCAGTGAATAAAACAGGGAAAAATCCTGCCTTTCCTATAGGGTTCACATGCTAGTGGGCAGAGACAGATAAGAAACAAAATAAACAAGGAAATATAATATTTTAAGCAATGAAAGTATATGGATTAAAAAAGAAAAAAACAATGAAGGGATTGCTGGGGTGAGGCCTAGGGAGAGTTACACTTTTTTTTTTTTAAGATTTTATTTATTGATTTGTCAGAGAGAGAGGGAGAGAGCACAAGCTGGCAGAGTGGCAGGCAGAGGCAGAGGGAGAAGCAGGCTCCCCGCTGAGCAAGGAGCCCAATGTGGGACTCGATCGCAGCACCCTGGGATCATGACCTGAGCAAACCGAGCCACCCAGGTGTCCTGAGAGTTACACTTTTAAATAGGGTGGTCACTTCCTTGACGATGTGGTACCTGATCAAAGGTCTAAAGAAGGTGAGGAAGAGAATCTGTAGCTATCTAGAGAAACAGCATACCATCCAGAAGGATCACCAAACCCCAAAACCCCGAGGAAGGAAAGTGCTGGCAGTTTTTGAGAAGGAGCAAAGGGAAGCATGTGGCTGGAGCAAAGTGTGAAGGGGGACAGTAGTAGGAAAAAGGGAAAAGCCAGGTCGAAGAGCCAGGCTCCAGATTAGCGCCTTGGGCCTTAATGGGCTAGCGAAATGACTTAGCATTTCACTCTAAATTTGATGGAAAACCAGTGGGGGTTTCTGGCAGAGGAGTAATCTGATGTATTTTAAAGGGTCCCTGTGGCTGGCGTGCTAGGAATACACTATTGGGGAGCAAGGCTAGGAGCAGGGAGACCAGTTGCCAGGGCTATTCAAGTAGTTTAGGGGAGCGTTCAATCATGGGCTCTTGGGCCAGAGCGGCAGAAATCCAGTGCGATGGTGGTAGATAGATTCTCTCTCTACAGAAAGTAGAAATAATAAGATTTACAGACAGATGCGATGATGTGTATGAGAAAGAAGAGACAAGAATAACTCAAAAGGTTTTGGCCCAAACAACTGCAAACACTGAGTTGTTAGCAACTGAAACGGGATCCACTGGGGAAGGAGCATGTGTGCTGGGAAAGATCAGGACTCTAGTTTCAGATGCCACAAGGATGACAGGTCTCTATTCAAGTGGACATTTCTACTGGGAAGTTAGATCCAGGTTGGAGTTCAAGAAAAAGGTCTGGACAGGCATGTAAACTTAGAAATTTTTCTAGAGGAACCATTCTAGCAAATGTAGTCTCTTTGGAGCTATTAAAACAAACTTTTCTGGGGCACCCGGGTGGCTCAGTTGTTGTGTGTCTGCCTTCGGCTCAGGTCATGATCCCAGGGTCCTGGGACCCAGCCCCGAATCGGGCTCCCTGCTCTGCAGGAGACCCTGTTTCTCCTTCTCCCACTCCCCCTGCTTGTGTTCCCTCTCTCGCTGTGTCTCTTTCTGTCAAATAAATAAATAAAATATTTAAAAAAAAACAACTTTTCTGTCTTACTGGAAAATTTCGAGAACAGTATAAGTAAGCCAGCCCCTATCTAACAGGTCAGATCAGCAAAAAATAAAAATATATGGAATACTTATCTACGCATTAATGCAACAAATATTTAGGGAGTGCTTCCTAAGTACTATGTAGTGAGAGTGCTAAGACTCCAAATATGCCTTGTCGGCCCTCAGAACACTCCAGTGTGTTGGAGGTGATTATAAGCCAGCTGTGACTCCACGAGGGGGAGGGGGGGATGCATGTCACTGGGGAGGGCCTCTTGGCTGTTGTGGGAGCTGAAGGAGGAAAGATGTGTGAGTAATTGACCCTTTCCTGAGGCAGCTCACAGACTAGTTGGAGAGACATAAACACAGGAAAAATTAAATAGCTCTAAGAGGCATAAATAACCGCTCCAGACAACAGATAAGTGATGTCATGAGGCACTCTATGAACACTTGCCCAATGTTGATATTTGCCTGAGTTCAAAAGAGGGAGACATCTTTCCTTTCTGGGCTGGGGTAGCAGAGAAGGCTTTGTTTGGGTGGGATTGGAACTAAGGACTTGAAAAAAAGAGGCCATGTTTCTTGAGGGAATGTGATAGCGTTTTCCTTTATTCTAAGAGTGATGAGATGCCTGTGAAGGGTTTTAAGTAAGGGAGATGTCAGGATAAGATTTGAGTTTTGAAAACATTACTCTGCCTATAATATGGAGAACAGATGGCTGGAGTGAAGTCTGGCAGACATGACAGACGGTCGCAAAAGTCTTCGCTATGAGGTTTGCTGTGAGAATAGAACATTCAAGTGGAGCTATCTAGCAAGAAGCTGGATATGTCGGGCTAGATCTTGGGGGAGAGGACTCAGGTGAAGGTTTGAGGGTTGTTTGGGAGGCCACAGTGACAGCCCTAAAAGGGGATAAAATCTCAAGCAAAGAGAGAAAAACATGAGAAAAGGGAAGAACTAACAACCATTGTTCAAGCACTCACTTTAAGGAGCTGGCAAAAAAAACAAAACAAACAAAAAATACAACACAGAAAAAGGGCCAGAGAGATAGAAAAGGAAGCTATCACTGGGCATAAGACGAAACAGGCATTTATGTGCAGAAAAAAATATCTAGGTTGGGTCAGAATCCCTGCATTCATATGCAATTTTACTTTCCATGAACTTTTATTAAGCTATCTTATGTGATAAAAGAATCTAAGTAGACATTGAGATCATGATTAAACACTAATCTGGAATCTGGCAGCCTGGTTCCCTTGTGCAAAATGGTAGTAGGTAGCTAATAAGTAGGTTATTTCCTCTAGGAGCTTAGACCAGAAAAGGGCCTTACAAATCACCTACTTTCCAACCACTTCATTTTATAAATGAGGACACTTAGGCCTCTGGAGAAGTGTATTTCTAAGGTCATACAGTTATTTAGTAACAGAGTTCAGACCACAAAAGGATCTTCTGAGTTTTTATTTAGACTTTCCTCTTCCTTGCTCTCTCTAAGCCTAAATGACACTCTAATTCCAAGAGCACAGATTTAATGAAAAGAGCTAAATGAATTTTAAATGTGTACATTTTTTTTAGAAAGGAGGAATATTTTATCTTAAGTTATAGTTGACGGTAAGAAATGTGTTGCCCATGTATAATCCAAATCTATTTGAGATAATGCTCAGTTCTTTTTTTTTTTTAAGATTTTATTTATTCATTTGACAGAATGAGAGAATGAGAGGGGAGAAGGTCAGAGGGAGAAGCAGACTCCCCGCAGAGCTGGGAGCCCGATTCAGGACTCGATCCCAGGACTCCAAGATCATGACCTGAGCTGAAGGGCAGTTGCTTAACCAACTGAGCCACCAGGTGCCCAATGCTCAGCTCTAATTATGCCCTCCTGAGGCCACTTTATTCACTCCAACTTTCTCTATCTTTCAAAGGACGGTGGAAGTCTTAGTGAAGATTTTTCTCACCGTTCCAGTAAGAATGAATCACTCTTTCTTCTGGGTTGGCATACATGCAGTGTTTTTCAAACTTCAGTATGAATCATCTTAGTGGGTCGCAAAATCGATTCAGCGGGTCACTCCCAGGAAGAAAAATAGAATAGAAATACACCAGAGTACATCACACATAGTGATGGTACTTTGTGAAACTTTTCTTTAGTTGTGTGTATGTATGTGTGTGTGTTTGTGTTTGTGCTGGATTGCAGTATAAAATGTAAAAAGTTTGAATAACACAAGCTTGGAGGATTCTAGTGGAAAACACATCCGTACATCTGTATAGCCACCCAGCTCTTTGGGAGTTGGGACTGTCTTCATCCATCTATCTGTCATGCCCAGCATGCTACTTACTGGTTGATACTCAGGAGATGTTGAGCAGAATTATTATGAAGAATTAAGATAGAATTAGAAGAATGCAGAGCAGGTAGGTTAGGGAAGAAGTGAGTACTTGACTTAAGTATAAAGGTTTTAGTTTCCTTTACTTTAGATGTTAATATTAATGTTTTTTTCAACCTGGTTTTACTGGAACTAAGAACCCGTGTTTCGTATCTGTGCTGTGCGATGGTCTCCCAGTTACCTTCAGTGTCCCGGGTGATGTGGTATAAATAATACTTCCTGCTAATGTTGCAGCTGTCATTCAAGGATCTTAAATTGCTCTACGAGCAGGATCTGGTGATGAGTGCCTGGCAGGTGCCAGAGTTAAGGACCAGTGACTGGCTGAAATCTCTGGGCTCCAGACTGACGCCTCTCCTCCCCACCCCTCAGCCCTCTCTTTCCCTCATTCCTGGGAGGAAGGAGCCTTTGTTGAGCTTGTCTAACTGGTAACACTTTGCAAAGATACCATGGAACTAGATTTACTCTTTCTTTGGAGGTGGCTCTGGTGTGTGTGGGGGGGTGGGAGGCACATGGTCATGAAAGCATTTATTTAAGTGCTTCAGGACTTGAAAAGTCCAGGGAGGGACTGGACAGGGAAGGAACTGTTAGAGGTGAGTCTTGGATCATCAAAGGAAATTGGAGAGCCCTCCTGTTAATAGGTCTTTTAAGATCTGTACCTGATGGAAAGGGGGTATTTGACATGTGCTCTTTCCTATAGCACCCAATTTCTTGCTCTTGGCCACACTCCTTTGGTTTATTTTTTGTTTGCTCGTTTGCTTATTATTATTATTATTATTTGAGTAAACTCTATCCCCAGTGTGGAGCTGGAACTCAGGATCCTGAGACCAAGGGTCTCAAGCTCTACCCACTGAGCCAGCCAGGCGCCCCCTCCTTTGGGTTTTGTGCAAATCAGCCACCGGAGACCTAAGTGCCCACTCACACACACCACCAATTCATTTTCTTCCCTTTCGTGCAAGCCCCCCAGCACCTTGAAGTATTCCCATTCCCCATTTCCTGGAAGCGGTTGAGGGGGGGGGGGTGGTCAGTTCTCTCTCTTTTCCAAGAAACTGTTAACTGCCTACAGTTGGGCCCGAGAGGCTTAGGGAGGGTGACAGCCCGGTCCCGGCTTGGAGTCAGGTTACACCACTTGTGTCTGAGTTCACGCAACATGTTCCTCTGTCAGGGATTCCGCAAATATCTCCCCGAGGTAAAAAAGGAAAGTGCGCCGCGCTCCAGCACCCAGAGAAGTGAGTCCGGTCCCAGGTCCCCGACAGAGCGCCAGCCCCCGGGGTCATGTCGCCCTAGCCCCAGCAGCGTCCCGGCGGCTCGCTTCATGCCGCGGTGCAGCCGCACTATGTTCTAGGGTGAGGGGGCGGCTGGGCATGCTGCTCCCCATGGGTTACCCACCATGTCTAATGGATATCGCACTCTGTCCCAGCATCTCAATGACCTGAAGAAGGAGAACTTCAGCCTCAAGCTGCGCATCTACTTCCTGGAGGAGCGCATGCAGCAGAAGTATGAGGCCAGCCGCGATGACATCTACAAGCGGGTGAGTGTAGGAGCGGCGCGCTCCGCCGGCGGGGGCTGGTGGCCCACCCTCCGAGCCTCAGGCTCTTCCTACCTCCTGTGGTGCTAACGACGGAGGGAGGCGGGTTCCACGCCAGGTCTGGCCGCGGGAACGCGGGGTGACCTTGGACCAGCCCACTTCGCCTCTTTTGTGCCTTTTTTGTGCCTGTTTTGTACTTTCCTTGGGTGTAAAGAGAGGGAGCTGGATTAAATCAGAGTCTGCTCTGCCGGAATTGTTCAGAACAGTCACCTTGGGGAGCTGGTTTGCAATGTAGATTCCCTGCCTTACCCCTCCCCCGCCCACCAGGGATTCTGATTGAGTAATGCAAGGGAAGGGGAGCTTGAAAATTTGCATTTTTAAAAGTTTATTTAATTTTTTTTAGTAGTCTCTACACCCAACATGGGGCTGGAACTCAGGACCCCAAGGAAGCCCCAGGCGCCCTCTGGAAATCTGCCTTTTTTTTCAAAGCCACGGAGGTGACTGAAGCAGGTGGTTTCCAAGGCTTACATTCAGCTAGAGAAAGGCCCCTTCTAGCTTTGGCTCAGTGGCGGCAGGGAATGAGCGGTTGGAGCAAAGGGCAAGGACTGTGCAGGATTCTGTGCCCTGAGAAATTCGTGTTTGTTTTTGAAGATGATGATGCAGATAAGATTTAAAGACCGAATTTTAGGGGTGCCCAGGTGGCTCAGTTGTTAAGTGACTGCCTTTGGCTCAGGTCATAATCCTACAGTCCTGAGACTGAGCCCCAGAGCCCCACATCGGGCTCCCTGCTCAGCGGGAAGCCTGCTTCTCCCTCTCCCACCCCCCCTGCTTGTGTTCCCTTTCTCGCTGTGTCTCTCTCTGTCAAATAAATAAATAAAATCTTTTAAAAAATTAGTAAACACCAAATTTTAGGCATCTTCAGGCTTAGGACTAGTTCACCTAAGAATGAAGAAGAGGGTGCTGATGGTGTGAGGGGGTAGCGCTTCTCTGAAATCGAGGGCGGTCTAAGTTGATGCCTCAGTGATTGGGGTGGGGAAGCAAGAGGGAGCGGGTTGGCTGAGGGGAGGGTGAGATGAGACAGCACCTTGGTAAGAGGACCCAAGGCTTTTGGATGAAGCTTCCTAACTGGTTACTGCAATGTTGGCTTCTTAGTGTCTGGACAAACTCTAATGAGGCCGGAGTGACCTGGAGCTGGTGGCCTCTGGTTTTTTCAGAGCTTCTAAATCTCCATCTGTTTACACCAGCAGACTATACAAATATTACCACTGTCTACATGTGCCCTGTCCTGTCGAGAAGAAGGTTGGGAAGCTTTTGCAGGCTGCTAGATAATAGGTTGGATCAGAGGAATAACTGGTGTCTTTGAAACCCAAACAGTTATTTGGTAAATTAATGTGGCCAGCTAAATCTGGGGGATTTAGCCCTGTTTTCTGTCTTTCCTTGATTTCCATGATTTAACCTGAATCTTCCTGAAATTGCTCCAGACTTACCTGTCATCTCTTCTGTGGCTATAGAGTAAGCATGCCCCAATGGAGTTGCCAGGGGCAAGGTTAAGGAAGATATTCTCAAGGGAGGGTTGATAATGCAGAGAGGTGGGGAGGCAGGGAGGATGAATGGCAGGCAGTCTTTGCTTCAGTGTAGAAACAGTGAATGAATTTGTTCACTGTGCAGAGGGAGGAGCATTTTTCATAAGCTGTCTCCAAAGCAAGGCAAAAAGAAGGGCCAGTGTCTTGGATTATTTAAGGGAAAGGAATTTTTTTTTTAAGCTTGACTCAACTGACTGCTTTAATCATTTGGTCTCACCCTCTGCTCTGCACTAGCTAACAAGACTGTCCTCAGGAAACATTTTGGGTGGGGTGTGGGAAGGCACCATTACAACTCTGAGAGAAGTGTGGTTAAGAAGATTCTTTTTTTTTTTTCTTTTAAAGAATATTCTAGAGGGGAAGGGTGGGTGGGAGAGTAGTCACAGGACATTGTCACATGCCAAGGTGCTAACCCTTCTATTAGCCCAGTGTTGCCACTAAGCCCTGTCTCTTCCTGGTCTTAAGACAGAGTTGTCAGGCACCCACTAGCATCCTATGATTTAAGAAATTACAGACTACTGTGTCCCCTCCTCTCCCTTCTTACCAAATCTTTGTTAATCCATCTGTCATATTACTCATCCCATTTGGCTGTGATTATTTGGGAAGCACTGAAAGTTAAGTTAAAATGCTCTTCTTATTTGGGAAGCAAAACACATAAAGCCATTATAGATTATTAATATCATAGCTGAAATTAGCTTATCACACTATACAGTGATGAGAGATTGATAGAAACAAGGAAAGTTCTATTTTGATGGAAGGATGAGGGATCAGAAAACCCTCCCTGCCAGAGCCCTGGACAACCAGGGAACCTAGGGAAGTTTCTTAACCTTTCTGAGTCTCTGCCAGCCCCTGTAGAATTGGCATAAAGAATATTGCACAACTCCATTAGCACTGAAGTTTATTTGCTGAGAGTATGAATAAATAGCAGCCTTAAGGATTAAATGAGAAGACTTCCATCACAGTACTTTGTAAACTTTATAGCTTCCTATGTATATGAGGGGGTAGTAGTTATACCTTTACCGATAGTAATAGTTATTAGAGATTTTAAAATGAGAAAGAGGCTTTTAATCTCACCTGCAGATATTCCCATGAATATGCCTTATGATCATCCTTGTTCGTCACACTGAGATTCCACAAGTTTAGGGCAATGAATTAGTAGCCCTTTGGGTGAAGAGACACCCAGCATGACTTGCAGGGCATCACATGGTAAGTCAGGTGGTTCGGTTGTGAATTTAGAGCCCTGTTGTGTGACCAAACTTAGCTTGATTTTTCTTTACCATTGGAAGGACACTTCTTTAAATATAGTGAAAACATTAAATCACACCCAGCTGAGTCAGAATCTACACTAACTTGGGTGATGGATGCATGATTCTTTTATTTTTATTTATTTATTTATTTATTTTTTAAAGATTTTATTTATTTATTTGACACAGAGAGAGAGATTACAAGTCGGCAGAGAGGCAGGCAGAGAGAGAGGAGAGAGGAGGAAGCAGGCTCCCTGCTGAGCAGAGAGCCCGATGCGGGCCTCAATCCCAGGACCCTGGGATCATGACCTGAGCCGAAGGCAGCGGCTTTAACCCACTGAGCCACCCAGGCGCCCGCATGATTCTTTTAAATAAAACCACTGTTTGTGAAACATACGTAATGTAAGTCTCTTGTGAATACTAATTATTTTATCATTTTACATATTTTTGCTATAGCAGATTCTTGTTAAATATATGTACCAAAGAATAAAATATTACTGTCTTAGTGAGAGACAATCAAGGATTTCTCCATGACTGCAGGCAAGGGAAATATGGGAAACTTTAGGAGAAAAGGACTGGAGAGAGGGTTCAATCTTTCTCCACCAAATGGCAAGTCCTCAGGTAGTTAGTTGAGTGAGGGAGAGATTAAACTAGACGTAATCCTTAATTGTAATGGCAGCTATAAGGATGTTTAATTGTATGAGAAGTTGTAAGAGAGGATTATGTAAAAACCTGGAAGAATCAACTTCAAAGTAAGTAAATTAAAGGAGTTAAGGGTTTCTTTCTTTCTAGACGTTCAGAGAAATCAGAAATAATCTTATAATTCATGCTAGCTATGGTGTAATAAAATAGTATTAAATTATACATAAAAATTGGTTCTGTGAGACTGGAGGCTTTTCTGTTGAGTGTTTATCCTTTAAACTTCAATTTTTGTAAGCAATTTAAAAAGAAACACAGGAAGAGGCTGCTTATCTTCAGCCCAAATAAACTGGGGCATATTCAGGTACCACTGTCCCCTGTTGGTAGCAAATATTAATTGTAGGTTCAGCTTCTGTAGGAAGACAGTTTTGAAGGTCTAAAGCATGGAAGGGAGAAACCACTGCAGTACATACAGCTCCTGATTCTGGAGCAAAGTTAAGTGAGAAAATGCTGTAAGTGATCCACAGCTGAGTATGGCTCACTCCTAGGGAGACCGGCTTGTGAGCATTTCTGGACTGCAGCTGCTCTGGTAAATAGTTTCTGGGTGGCCACTTGGCTGACTTCTTGCGCTGTTGTTGATTATCTAATCCTGAATCTTCTCATGATTGCTGAGTGTGCTGCTACTAGAAATATGCCCAACCCTGGAATTTATGAAATCCACTGCTGTGTGGTAAACATCTAAGTCCCCAAAGAGCATGCAAAACCACTATCAACTGTTTTCACCCCATAATGACTACTTACTTGTTCAAGTTGTGTCAATTTATTATTACCCAGGGTTGCTTTATTTTTTTAAATATTTACTTTATTTGACAGAGACAGAGGGGGGGAGGGGCATAGAGAGAGAATCTTTAAGCAGATTCCCCGCTGAGCGCAGAACCTGATGCAGGGCTCAGTCTCAATGACCCATGAGATCATGACTTGAGCCAAAACCAAGAGTTGGACCCTTAACCAACTGAGCCACCCACGCATGTCCCTCCCCACCAAGATTGCTTCAAAAAAATTTTTAAGTTTCCTTTTTAAGAATAGAATTTAAAATCTGGCCAGATCTAATAACAACACCATCAGGAAGAATTGAATGGTGTCTTCCTGGACCAGGTAGAGTCAATGTTTAAGTGTGACATTATTGATGCTAGAAGGTTAAAGTGGTTTTGGCCTTTAGATAGGAATTGAAAGGGTTGTATTTCATTATATATCAGCCTCTTAAACTGCCTGACTTCTCTGAGCTGTGCTTTCTCATCTTTGAGATTGGATGATACTTCTCCTGAGCAAACTTTGAAGTTTATACACAACATACTTCCATAGTAGATTTTAAAAATCATGATAAACAGCCTATTGACTTTACCTGCCTCCTAAATTTTCATCATTTCTACTATTCTGTGATCACTGGGAGTAGTGGTTAAGAGATGAACCAAACAGACCTGAGAAGAAATCTTAGCTCTCCTACTTGCATTGATTTGGGAAAATACTATAATTTCTCCGAGCTGAAGTAGGTGTTGTAATGGCACCGATCTTATAGAATCTGAGGGAGGATTAAATGAGCCAATTATCTAAAATCAGCACAATGCCTATCATATAGTAAGCCCCTCAAGAAATATTTGCCACTATTGTGTCAAATTGAGAAATGACAAAATTGCCCAGATAAGATCAATCATTTTTTTATTTCAAGTCAGTTTTTTTCCTCAGTAGTGGATTTAGGACCATTTGTCCTATTTGTCTTAATTCTCCATTTTAATTTGCCCATAAATAAATAACATAGTACAATCCAAGTGTCCGTATTGCAGCAAATCTGTCACCCTCAAATACAAATGTTCCCTCAAAGAGAATAAATAAGAAAGTCTGGGTTTTTTAAATTTCTTTTTTTAAAGAAAATATTTTATTTAGTTATAGTACAAAGTCCTTTACTTTCACAAAAATTATTGACTGTGATTGGCTTTAATTCAAAATTTTTTGTCATCTTGATATAATACTTTGTAATGTAGCTTGTCTGGTTCTTCATTTATTTTATCTTTTTAAAAATTTTTATTGTCTTTTTTAATTTTTAAAAAATATTTATCTTTTTATTAGAGAGAGAGAATGTAGGCAGGGTTAGGGGCAGAGGGAGAGGAAGAGTCTCAAGCAGACTCCATGCTGAGTATGGAGTCGTATGTGGGGCTTGATCTCATGACCCCAAGATCATAACCTGAGCCCAAACCAAGAGTTGGACGCTTAACCAACTGCGCCACCCAGACCCCCCTTATTTTTTAAATTTTTTTAAGAACTATCTTTTTAAAAAATTGAGATATGGTTGACATGTAACATTAAATTCACTTCAGGTGTACAACATAATGATCTGCTTGCTATGTGCATATATTGCAAAAATGATCACCACAATAAGTCTAGTTAACATTTATCACCACACATGGTTACTAAAATATTCTTTTTCTTGAGGTGAGAAATTTTAAGATCTATTCTCTTTGTTAAATTGCTGTTTGGTTCACCAACTGATTTACTTTAGTCCTGGCCTGAGTTCCTTGGGCTTTGGGCAATATGACGAGTAACAGTCTACAATGCAGCCTTCCTGTGCTAAGCACCCAAAAGTTCAGGGACGTCCCAAGGAACTCCGGTAGGCTATACAACTAGGAACTTTGATTTGAACCAATGGAAAGCTATTGGAGAAAGACTATTATCTTTGAGGGATAGCAAAATGTAGGGAGACAGCTTTTGGACTCAATCAGAAGACCTGAATACTGATTATTCCTTGCTACGTGACCTTGGCCATGTCCACAATTTCTTTGAGCCTTTGTTTCCTAAAAGAGAGTTTCGAACTCCTGCCCTGGCCTCCTCCCAAACACGTTTTAAAGTGTTAGGTGTAAAATCAGTGTAAAGGATTGTTCTATCCTGCATACCTGGGGACACATCTTACAGCACGGATGCCCCTTTTCAGGTTATTGCCTAAGGGATGGTGCAGTTGCTGTTGCAGTGAATGGTTTTCTTCTTATGTTTAACAGAGTGGACTCTTGTTTTCTTTTTACACTTTAGTAAACCTTTAAACCCTTGTTTAGTTAGCTACGGTTTTTATCTCCCTCTATGTTTTACTTAGGGGAAGTCTAAGAAATGTGCATAGTAGGGAAGGGAGAAATGTAAGTGAAGAGAAGAGAAATCTGGACGACTTTGGCCAAACTATTTTTAAAATAGTTCTGTGGAAGCCTGGGGTGAGCATAGCCCGTGTCTGTGCACACTGTGGGTGTGATTCCTCATTCTCAGCTTCCTGAGCTCTGCGAAGGCATGCTTGTCTATTTCCTCTTCTTTTGGGGCAAGTAGGAAGTAGGAAGAAAGTAGGGAGGGCACCTGGGTGGCTCAATGGGTTAAAGCCTCTGCCTTCAGCTTAGGTCACGGTCTCAAGGTCCTGGGATCGAATCCCGCATCAGGATCCCTGCTCAGCTGGGAGCCTGCTTCTTCCTCTCCCTCTGCCTGCCTCTCAGCCTACTTGTGATCTCTCTCTCTCTGTCAAATAAATAAATAAAATCTTTAAAAAAAATAAAGAAAGTAGGGAGACCCCATCCTTAAATAGTTGTAACTGGTATTTGTGTTCTTGGTTTAAAAAAATGTTTCATCTTCACAGCTATTAGGGTGATTGCTATAAAAACAAAACAAAGAGAAAAGTGGGAAATAACATATATTGGTCAGGGTGTGGAAAAACTGTAAACCCTGTATATATACCTATGAAGCTGCTGTGGAAAATGGCATGATAATTCCTAAAAAAGTTAAACAGAATTGTTGTATGATCCAGCATGTCCACTTCTAGGTATACACCTGAAAGAAGAGAAAGCAGGGACTCAAAGAGATAGTTGTACACCCGTGTTCACAGCAACGTTATTCACAGTAGCCAAAGGGTAGAAGCAGCCTGAATATCCATTGACAGGTGGACAGACAAAATGTGATACACACGTGCAAGGGAATATTCAGCCTGAGAAAGGAAGGAAGCTCTGACACATGTTATAACATGGATGAACTTTGAGGACAATATGCTAAGTAAAATAAACCAGCCACAAAAGAACAGCTATTATATGGTTCCACTTACACGCGGTACCTAGAATAATCTAATTCACAGAGACTAAGAGTAGAATGGGGGTGGCCAGGGGCTGGGGGAGGGTGTGGAAGGGGAGTTGTCCGTCCTTCCTTCCTTCCTTCCTTCCTTCCTTCCTTCCTTCCTTCCTTTCTTCCTTCCTCTCTCTTCCTTTCCTTTCCCTTCCTTCCTTCCTTCCTCTTTTTCTTTCTTCCTCTTTCTTCTTCCTTCCTCCCTTTCCTCCCTCTCTCCCTCCTTCTTCTCCTTCCTTCCTTCCTTCCTTCCTTCCTCTCCCACCCTTCCTTCCACCCTCCCTTCCTTCTTTCCTTTCAAAGATTTTATTTATTTGTCAGAGAGAGAGCACAAGGAGGGGAGCTGCAGGCAGAGGGAGAAGCTGGCTCCCCGCTGAGCAGGGAGCCTGGTGCAGGGCTCCATTCACCGACTGAGCCACCCAGGCATCCGGGGGAGTTATTATTTAATGGGTACTGTCAGTTGGGGAAAACATTCTGGAGATGGATGGTTGCACAACAATATGAATGTACTTAATGTCACTGAACTGTATGCTTAAAAATGGTTAAAATGGTAAATTTTTTTTAAAAGATTTTATTTATTTATATGACAGAGAGAGAGTACAAGTAGGCAGAGAGGCAGGCAGAGAGAGAGAGAGGAGGAAGCAGTCTCCCTGCTGAGTAGAGAGCCCGACGCGGGCCTTGATCCCAGGACCCTGAGATCATGACCTGAGCCAAAGGCAGAGGCTTTAAGCCACTGAGCCACCCAGGAGCCCTAAAATGGTAAATTTTATATTATGTATATTTTACTACAATAAAAAGTGTTTAAGCAACTTTCTCATAACTCTTACAGTTACTTTAAAATATTGTAGAAGCTTTGATCAAAAACAACCTGTTTTCTGGTTTTGGTTAACACAGCTTTCTCATTTTTAAATTTTACTTATTTATTTGAGAGAGAGAGAGCGCGCATATGTGAGAGAGGGAAGGGAGAGGAAGAGGAAAAGAATCCCAAGCAGACTGTGCTGAGCATGGAGCCCAACGTGGGGCTCCAAAACTAAGAGTCTGACCCCCTACCAACTGAGCCACCCAGGTGCCCCAACTTTTCTCATTTTTAAGAGCTTTTAATTAGAAGTCATAATACTTGCCTATTGGGAAAAAGAAAATTTTTTCTTTGAATGTTTAAGACCTTTTCTTCCAATCACTAGAAAATAAATCTAAAACTTAATTCTGGAGTCTAATTTAATTCTAATCCATTTCTAATTATCTCCTTAACTATGTCTACGAAATTTCTATTTCTTCATAAACTTATTATAAAGCTATTTCCTCTTCCTATTGGTTATGTACATCTTAGGTTTACACACTGAAATGGCATGATAATTGTTGAAAGAATAGGCATTCTAAATTCCTGTCTCAAATGTTTCCTTTGTTTGTGTTATCACCTTGGCCAATCAGTTACTCAGGTTTGCACACATGCATTCATTCATTCAAGCATCTGTTGACTACTGTATGCCAGAGACTGTGCCAGATGCTGGTGCAGAAAAATATCAAGTAAAAATGGCATAATAAAGGCTACCATAGGGGCACCTGGGTGGCTCAGCTGGTGAAGCATCTGCGTTTGGCTCAGGTCATGATCTGGGGGTCTTGGGATCGAGCCCCACATGGGGCTCCCTTCTCACCAAGGAGTCTGCTTCTCCCTCTCCCTCTATCCCTTTCCCCTCCATCTCCACTTGTGTGCCCTCTCTCTCTCTCAAATAAATAAATAAAATGTTAAAAAAAAAAAGGCTACCATAAAGATGTGTACGATTGCTCTAAAGTCCTAAGGAGAATGACAAAATCCACCAGGAAACACTTTACGAGTGAGTGAAGTTCGAATTGAATCTTAAAAGACACAACAAGGAGGGCGCCTGGGTGGCTCAGTGGGTTAAAGCCTCTGCTTTCGGCTCAGGTCATGATCTCAGGGTCCTGGGATCAAGGCCCGCATCGGGCTCTCTGCTCAGCAGGGAGCCTGCTTCCCCCTCTCTCTCTGCCTGCCTCTCTGCCTCCTTGTGATCTCTCTCCCTCTGTGAAATAAATAAATAAAATCTTTAAAAAAAAAAAAAAGACACAACAAGGAATGGGGAGAGCATCTTAGAAGAAACAGCATATACAAGGGCACAAAGTCATGAAAAACCATGTTGTGTTTGGCATGCTTCAAGTCATTCTGTGCGGCTAGAACACGGTCTCAAGGGCTTGTGGCAGCAGTAAGCTGAGATTAGAAAGATAAGCAGGGGATAGATCACGGAGGGCTTTGGATTTATCCATTTGCTCATTCATCAACATTAATGGGGCGCCTACTATATTCTGAGTACTATGCTGGAAGTTGGGGCTTCAAAGATGAGTAAAGCATGAGTGATAGAGTGTGGTAAAAAGCAGAAAAAAAGATGTGTATAGAGAGTAAGCAAATCAAATGAGGCAACTCTAACCCAACTGAATAGACTAGATGGAAGGAAAATCTACAAAGGATTCTTTGAGGAGATGATGCCTGAGTTTTGTCTTCAAAGGAGAGTAATCATTAGTTAGTCAGTGGATGGTGAGGTGGAAAGAAAGGGCTTTTGCCAGAAGCAAATGCCAAAGGCAAGAAACCACATGGAATGCATGGAGAATTATAAGTGGTTTCGTGTTGCTAAATTTAGGTGCTCGACACAGAATGAAGCTGAAGAGTATGCAGGCCATAATTCTTTGTGCCATTTTAAAAAAACTGTAGATTTTATCCTGAGGATGATAAGGAGCCACTGATGGGCTTGAAGCAGGTGGGAACATGCTAGATCCTTCTGGTGGATGGGGAGGATGGACTCAAGGAAGATAAGGCAGAAGTGAGCAGGCCAGGCCAGACGAAAGTTGACGAGGGCCACGGGAATTGGGATAGAGGGGAGGGAATTGATCTGTGAAATACATAGGTAAAATATCTGTAGGAGCCGGTAGTGGATGGGTTGGGAAGGTGAAGAGAAAGACATCAAGAAGACAGCTGGGTTCCTGGCTAAGTCAAGTCACTTTTTCTGGGCCTCTGGTTACTTATGTATAAGAGAGGGCTGGACCAGGTTGCTCACTAGCATCCCTCCCGGTGCTGAAGTTCTATTTCTGAGCAGCTTGTCTGCGTACCCTCACCAACATAGGTCTCCCCATCTCTGATGCCTTCTCAGTAAAGGAGGTGCCAACAGAGCTGAGACGGCTTTAAAACTGCCAGCCAATGTCAGGGAAATCTAGCTGTTACCAGGTAGCTAGAGTTATAATTAGCCCAGTTGCTAGGGAAAAACTAAGAGTCTGTAAGCATGGACTGCCAGAAACAGCTTTTCCCTACTTGATGAATTTGCTTGTTTACAGGAACAAAGTGGATGGAATGTTTTTAATGTGCTTTTGGAGAATTCAGTTTTTGCCTAGACTATGGGATGTGTTAAAAGCAAAAAAATGGGGCGCCTGGGTGGCTCAGTGGGTTAAAGCCTATGCCTTCGGCTCAGGTCAGGATCTCAGGGTCCTGGGATCAAGGCCTGTATAGGGATCCCTGCTCGGTGGGGAGCCTGCTTCCCCCCCTCTCTCTGCCTGCCTCTCTGCCTACTTGTGATCTGATCTCTCTCTGTGTCAAATAAATAAATAAAATCTTTAAAAAAAAAGTAAAAAAATAGATTTGAGCTGGGGCTAATCAACGTCTTGTCTGTGATAGGAAGAGTGCACACAAATATATTTGGATAGCTGGAAAGAGACTTATTTTCACTTGAACAGAGATACAAGAACACAGAATCACAGTTTGGAGCTAGAGAAGATCTTGGAGATAATTTAGATAACCCCTTTACTTTTTTTTTCAGTTATTGTTTTGTTAGAGAACCAAAAAAATTCATTTATATTTTATAAAATGAAATCATTTTTTCAATAAAAGCAAAATTAATAAGTAGCTAATTTACATATAATAGAGAAAACTTACTAGCATGTAGCATTCTAGAGAGAAGTTTTTCTTTTTTGTTTTTCTTTTTTTTTATTCCCTCCCCCATGGCCTCTTAGGGCAGTTATTTATTTATTTATTTAAAGATTTTATGTATTTATTTGACACAGAGAGAGATCAGATCACAAGTAGGCAGAGAGAGAGAGGAGAGGAAGCAGGCTCCCCGCCGCGCAGGGAGTAGGGCAGTTTTTTAATTGCTACTATGAACGAGACATTGTATGTAAGAAATTACAGAAAAATTAGAGGATTATCAGCATAAACAATCACAAAACATTTTGTTGATAAGAATAATTTTAATAGCAAAAAGAGATTATTCTATACTTAGAAACTAAAAGTAGTATGATTAATCAAAATATTTTGGATATTATGATACATCCCCCCAGATGGATTTATCTGTAAATTCAATGTAATTCCAACAATAATTTTTTTACTTAAGTGTAACTAACATACAGTGTTATATTACTTTTAGGTGTACAATATAATGATTGATCTATGCATTTCTCAGTGCTTATCATGATAAATGTACTCTTAATCATCTTTATCTGTTTCACCTATTCCTCCACCTACTTCTCCTCTGGCAACCATATTTGTCCTCTGTATTTAAGAGTTTGTTTTTATCCCTTTTTTCTTTTTTTTGTTTTGTTTCTTAAGCTCCACATATGAGTGAAGTCATATGGTATTTGTCCTTTTCTGATTGACTTATTTCATGTAGCATTACATCCTTTAGATCCGTCCATATTGTTGCAAATGGCAAGATTTCGTTCTTTTTTATGGCTAAGTGATATTTCAGTGTGTGTGTGTGCGTGTGCGTGTGTGTATGTGTGTACTGCATCTTTTTATCTTTTCATCTATAGGTAGATATTTGGGCTGCTTCCATATCTTAGCTATTATAAATAATGCTGCAATAAGTAAACATAGGAATGCATTTATCTTTTTGAATTAGTTTTCATTTTCTTTGGATAAATACCCAGTAGTGGAATTATTGGATCACATGGTAACCCCTTTACTTTTTAGGAAAGATTTTATTTTAAAATAATTGTACATTCACAGAAAAGTTGCAAAAATAATATAGTTTCTATATACCATTCACTTGACTTTTCCCTAATTTATTTTCAAGATAGGAAAACTGAGGTCCAGAGTAGTATGGTCACTTGCCTAAGGTCACAGAACAAGCTAATGGTCAAGTTGAGACTAAAATCCAGGAGGCCTTGCTACCTGTTTATGTATTTGCAGTGACTTCCTTGGTCTTCAACAGAAGTTCGAGGGATTTATATACTTGTCAGAAGTTTAGACTTTCTTTCCCTTTGCACTACTGAGCTAAAATAGAATATTACACAGTAGGAGCTAGAGCAATTCCCAGATAAATAATTCTGTACTCTGTGTGTGCTTCCAAAAGAAAATATTTATTTCCTCGGCCTACATACCTCTTCCCCAGGAGTTTGATTTATTTTTCCAAAAGCTATTGTGAACTTTTTTTTTTTTTCTCTGCTTCCTGCTCTTGGTCTTTGCTGTCTCAGGTAAGCAAGTTCAACTTCGCAGAGACATGGGGCTCTGTTATACACAGAGAAGGCGCATAGTGGGGGCTGGTGCAAACTGGAAAGGAGCCCGCCCTATCATGTTAAATAGCAGCTAATCCACCCACACACCAAAAGACAGTGCTCCAACTTGGTACATGCCGTTCTGTGGAAAGCTAGTAATAGTCAGGTGGCGCTTTGCCAAGCAGCTTGAGAACGGACTTTGGGCTGCGCTGGGCAGTTACCAACCCTGTTATTTGGAAACTTGGCTTGAAGAGGTTGGGAGCAAATGAAAAGCACTGGTTGCCTTGTAATGCCAGCTTTTCATCTCCTGACCTCATGCAAGGCCCTGCTGCCATGAAGGGCAGGAAGCCACCTCTCTGGGCAACAGCGCTCTAGAAAGCCTGCGCGGAGGCTTGAGGGGGAAGCCCTCCTCCAAGTCCCTGGGGAAGTGGAAGGAGGCTGCCAGAAGGGGAGCCATGGCCTGGAGCTACAAAAGGAGAGTCTAGGTCCTGGCTGAGGGCCAGATGTAAGCAAATCCTCCGAGGGCACTTTTCTTGACAGATTTCAGAGCTTCTCTCTGAGGCTGCCCCTCTCAGAGATAGGGCCGCAGGCCTCCCTGCCTAGATCCTCTCTAGTCAAGCTGAGTATATGCTCAATACAGTCTTGTCCTGCCCACCTGCCCAATTCAGTCGATGACAAGGGTGCTGCCGGCCCTCCACTCCGAAGTCAGGAATGTCTGTGTCCAGAGCTGGAGCCTAGGGTCTTCTCATACAGAAGTCACATGAAGATAGCAGATCTCAGGAGCTCAGGGGAGCAGATCTCTAAAGGTGGGGAGCAGTGCCCACTTGAAGTCTTCTTTCTCCCATCCCTTCCAGGCTGTGGGATTGTGGAGAAGCCTAGCTTGCTGCCAAACCCCTTAGAGCCTCAGAGGACCCAGGCAGAGTTGGGATAGTAGTTACTGGGGTGAGAGCAGAGCAGTTCCTTCAGCTGGAGAAAGGTTGGCCATGCAGGGGCCACATGGGGCGGCTGGCATGAATCGCTGCAGTTAGTGATTGAACTGGAACTCCACCTGAGGCGTTCCCTACCCTCAATGGCTAGCTTCCTACTTTCTCTCACCCCTCTTTTCTCTGTTTCCCCTATTTCTTCACGGTGCCAGAGTATGCCCCCAGGGCTTAAGAGGTCTTGCTATAAGCTGGAGGAAAATAAGCGGTCATGAGAAAAACAGCCTGAGGACTCCTCTTCTATCTATTTCCAGATAGAGTTTCTAGACCTGGATCTGGTCCTGTCTCTGCTGTCAGTGTTTGCCCCACGCACAGGCCCTTCCTGTCCTTCTGTGTCCCATATCCTCTCTCCTCTTTCCCCAAATTCACACAGACACATGAAAAATAAATGCTAAATACTCCCCCTGCCCCTTTCTTAAAGATTTATTTATGTATTTATTTGACCGAGAGAGAGATCACAAGTAGGCAGAGAGAGAGGAGGAAGCAGGTTTCCCGCTGAGCAGAGAGCCCAAAGTGGGCCTCAATCCCAGGCCCCTGAGATCATGACCTGAACTGAAGGCAGAGGCTTTAACCCACTGAGCCACCCAGGCACCCTAAATGCTTCCCTTTTAAGCCCAAGGGAGGGAGATGTTCATTTAGTGTTCACTACATGTCGGATACCACTCTCTGCATTTTCCACATATTTTAATCTCAGCCGTATTCTAGCTCTAGGAAGTTGGTGTCTTGTCTCTGTCTTTCACAGGACTGGATGTGCCATGAATAGCCTCAGGGCATGTACCTGGTAGCCCAGCAGCTACATGGCCTGATTCCTCAGTTAATAAGCAAGGCCTTGGCACATTCTTTAGAATTTAAAGTTAGTCACTCTTTCAAATGCAAATGAGGCCTTTTAGTGAAGAACTCTGCATTGTATTAAGGACTGACCAACCAGAGAAGGAGCTCTAGTAAAATGCTATCTATTTTCACAGTGGCTCTCACCAAGACTGTGGCAGGAAGAGGTAGCATTGTCTCACTTGTATATCTACACTGAGAGGTGGCATTGACCTCATTTTTACTTGTGAAACAGGTGCAAATTGCCATGTGGAACGTAATAGAAACCAGACTGTCCTTATGCCTGTACCCTGCCCTGTTGGACTTGTGCGGAGTCTGGCATGGGACTCCAGCAGTTCAGAGGAAATCAGAAAAATGAGGCTTAAAAATCAGAACAAAGAGGCTTATGAATAAAAGGCAATGGAATTGGATTTTTTAACTTGAGGAAGAACAGACACAGAGGTGACCTAACAGTAGATTTGAGATGTCTCTGTTTGTGACAGATGGTGATTAGTTGTGCTCTGTTTCTCCTGACAATTAGAATAGATTGATCCCAGCTGAAACCTAAGCATTAGGCCTCATTCATTTAAAACTATTTATTGAACACATACTATGTTCCAGATGCTACTGGAGGTGGTTGGATTATACATCAATGAGTAGAACAGACTAGCATTCCTACCCTCATGGAATTTGTATTCTGCCATGAGCAAATAGACAATGAACAGCAAATATTATAAATAAATATGTACAATATTGGTAATGAACCCTCTTGGGGAAAAAGAGAAAAAGATAGAGCAGGGTAAGGGGGTCAAAAAGTGTAAGAGTAGAGGAAAGGTTGCAGTACCAAAAAGGGGCCAAGGGGTTGCCTGGGTGGCTCAGTCGGCTGAGTGTCTGCCTTCATCTCAGATCGTGACCCCAGGGTCCTGGGATTGAGTTCCGCATCAGGCTCCCTGCTCATTGGGGAGCCTGCTTTTCCCTTTGCCCCTCCCCTGCCACCCCGCTTGTGCTCTCTCTCTCTCTCTCTCTCAAATAAATAAATAAAATCTTTAAAAAAAAAAGTGGTGAGGGAGACCATTTATAGAATGTGATTTTAAAAACACATACATATTTATTATCTCATGTGTGAGCAGTAAAGGCGGGACTTAACTGAGTTCTGTGCTTAGGGTTTCAGTGGGCTAAAATCAAAATATTGGCCAAGCTAAGTTCTCATCTGAAGGCTTGACTGGGGAAGAATCAGTTTCTGAACTCATGTGGGTTGTTGGCGGAATTCATTTCCTTGCGGTGGTAGGATGAAGGGTCCTGACTTCTTTCTGGGTGTTAGCTAGAGGTTGCCCACAGTTGCTTGAAGCCACCTGTGTTCTTTGTCATGTGAGCTTGCCCCATGTGGCCACTTATCAAGTCAGCAGGCTCTAGAGCAAGTCTGCTAGCAAAATGGAGTTTTAAAATTTAACATAATCATAGGAGTGACATTCTGTCACCTTTGCCATGTTCTGTTGGTTAGAAGTAAGTTATGCAAGGGGCACCTGGGTGACGCAGTTGGTTAAGTGTCTGCCTTCCACTCAGGTCATGATCTCAGGGTCCTGGGATCAAGCCCTGATTTGGGCTCCCTGCTCAGCGGGAAGCCTGCTTCTCCCTCTCCCACTCCCCCACTCCTCCTGTTTGTGTTCCTTCTCTTGCTCTGTCTCTCTCTGTTAAATAAATAAGTAAAATCTTAAAAAAAAAAAAAGAAGTTATGCATCCTGCCCATACTCGAGGGGAAGGGATTACACAAAGACGTGAACGCCAGGAGACAAGGATCATGGGGAAACATGTTAAAGTCTGTCTAATCTTCCCACTTATTTTGCAGATAGGAGATGGAAAGGGAAGTTAGTGGCCAACAGAGGAAGACTGGTTACTGGGTTTTATCCTCACAGTATTTATAGTCCTCAAGGCTGACCTGACACTGAAGGCATCCCAGATTGGTGGTCTCTGTGCTGAGCTCCTTGTTATCCTTTGCACTTGGTTGTTTGCATTGCCACTTTCTTTATCATTTCTGTTTTCCTTTGATCTTTTTGTTTAAATCGATTGTATGAAGTGTACAGTTTGGTGAATTTGAATAAATGTGTATAACCATGCCACAACCACCACACGATTGAGATGTAAAACATTTCTGTCACCCAAAAAAGTTGCTGTATGTCCCATTGGTGCCAATTCTCTTACACCATTGGCTGCAGAAAACCACTGATCTACTTTCTGTCTAGAGCTTAGTTTTGCTATTCTAGAATTTCATATAAATGGAATAATACAGTGTAGATTCTGGTATTGGGCTTCTTTCACTTACCATGATTTTGAGGTTTACCCATGTTGTTATGTCAGTAGTTCATCTCTTTTTGTTGCTGAATAGTATTCCATCGTAGGAATATAATGCAATTTGTTTTTCCATTTACCCCCCTTTTTTTTTAAACTGGAAGGAAATCTTTTTTTTTTATTAAAGATTTTATTTATTTATTTCACAGAGGGAGAGAGATCACAAGCAGGCAGAGAGGCAGGCAGACAGAGAGAGGGGGAAGCAGGCTCCCCGCCGAGCAGGGAGCCCGATGCGGGCCTCAATCCCAGGACCCTGAGATCATGACCTGAGCCGAAAGCAGAGGCTTTAACCCACTGAGCCACCCAGGCGCCCTTCCATTTACCTCTTGATGAGTGTATGGGTTGTGTCCAGTGATTGGCAATTATGAATTAAACCACTATGAATTTTCATGTCCAAGTCTTTGTTTTATCTCTCCTGGGTAAATACCCAGTAGTGGAATTGTATAATCATAATAAGCATGTATTTCAACTTAGAGGATACTGCCAAACTGTTTTCCAAAGTAACTATGCCATAGGAAATGATTTTTAAGCAATGACTTGAAGGAAATGAGGAAGTTTGCCAAACAGATAATTGGGGGAAGAATATTCCAGGCAGAGAAAGTGTAGGAAAATCACTGTGGCCAAAGCAATGTGAGAAAAGGTGAGAATGTTGGAGGGTGAGTCCTCAGAGGTAAAGGGGCTGATATGGATCAGAATGGCCCTTGTAGATCATTTTAGAGACTTCAGTTTTTACTCCAAGTGACAAGGGAAGCCATTAAAAGATTTTAAGCAGGGGAATGCTCTGATGAATAAGAGTCCTATCTGACTTTTGGAAAGATTGTTGTGGCTATGGTATTGCAAATAGGCTGTAGAAGGACAAGAGTACAGGCCAGGATGGTGATTAGGAAGCCATTGAAATAATTAACATAGGAGACAGTGGTGATCAGACTAAGGTAATAGCAGTGGATGTGGGGATAACCAGTGAAGGGAACACCAACAAAATTGCTGATGGATTGGCTGTGAAAGGAGCCAATGAGAGAAGGGAAGGAACCAAGGAAGACCCCAGGGCTTTTGGCTTAAGAAGATGGAAGTATGGACTTGCATAATTGAGATAGGAAAGGCTATGTATAGAGTGGGTATGAGGGTGGAGAGTGGGAGTTAATTTGGGACATTTTGTGTTTGAGATATTTGTTGAACATTGCCAGTGGCAATATCAAGTAAGCAGTTGAGTATGTAAGTCTGGAGTTCTGGAAAAGGGTTGTGCTGGAGATATAAATATTGAAGGTATCAGCATATAGTTGGTATTTAAAGCCATGAGACTGGATGAGATCACCAAGGGAGTTTGACCTACCAAGGGGGAGGAGAAATGGACCAAAGGCTAAGCCCTGTGTCATTCTAACATTAACAGTTGGGGGAAAGGAGGGAGAACCAACAGAGAAGAAAGGAACTGATGCAACCAGTGAAGTGAGAGAAAAACCAAGAGAGTCTGGAGTTGTGGAGGCCAAATGAGGGAAGTGTGTAATGGGAGGGGGAGGGATCAACCTTCTGAAATGCCGATCATAGTCAAGTAATATGATGACTAAGAAATGACCTTTGGATTTAACAACACAAATGCCATTCCTGATCTTGATTAGAGTCATTTTGGTGGGCTGGTGGAGGCAAAAAACTGATTACATTAGTTTAACAACAAACAGGAGGAGGAGTCGAATTAGTGAATATGACCCAGTATGTTGAGGACTTTTGTTGCAAAGAAGAGCAAAGAAACAGGACAGTAACTTGTAACAGTGTGCGGTCCGTAGAATATTTTTTTAAAAGATGGATGAGTAATAGCACATTTACATGTCAACAGAATTTTCCAGTAGAAAGTGAAATATTAGTAGAGGAGAGAGGGGAGACTTTCTGGACATTATCTTTGAGCAGTAGAGAGAATGAGACCTAGTGCATAGGTAGGAGGTTTGGCTTTAGACAGGAGCATGGACAGTTGATCTGTGGTCACAAGTAGAAAGACAGAGTATGTGAGCACAGATGATGGTAGGTGGATTGATGTGGTAATAGGAGACTGTCAGTTTTCTTCCAGTTATTTCAATATCCATAATGAAGTAGGAAGCAAGCTTTAGTCTCACACTGTGTATTTGCAAATGTGTTCCTGGAGTGAGTCACTGCCCCTCATGTGTGCTCATTCTTGCCAACACATCCTTGTTCACACCTGGAACACTTGCATCCTTCTTCTCTGCCTATCCAGACCCTACTCAGGTTTCAGAGTCCAGCGCAAATTGCATCTGCTCGGGTGGGCCTTTCCTCATCACTACTGCCTGAAATCATCTTTCACTTCCTCTGCTCTTCCCGCAATTACAGTCCAAATGCATTATTTGGCACCTGTTATTTAATCCCTAGTTGACAATCATCTTTCCATGCATTTCTTATCTCCTTCTAGATTAGAAACATTCTGTGGGTTGGATTCATCTCAAACTTCCTCTGTAGCTCCAACATAATCTTCAACAGTGTTGAGCCCATCACAGAATCTTAGTAAGTTTGTTGATCAATTGCAAAGGCTCAGAAGTTTCTGGTGAGGGCCGTTTCATCTATATAGAAAAGGTGGAAAGGGGACTTCCTTTACTGCTTCCTCCTCCTGAGAGATCCAGAAGCTGGTGTTCCAGGTGAATATCCTAGAACTGAACAGTTTCTCCAAGGATTGGCAGAAGTAGAAAGCCAACAGACTGAGAAAAGAAAGTATAAGACAAGGAAATTCTTGACAGTGAGAATTGAGTAGGTTGTATTTCTATTTTGAACATCTTTTATTCGATAAATATATAATCATCTTCTGTGTATGGGGCACTGTGCTAGCGATGGGGACACAATGGTGAGAAGACAGAGGGGGACCTACTTCCTGACACATGCTATTTACTGTCTGAATGTAGTTTGGGTAGTACAGTAATCTGCCTTTTTTTTTTAAGGTTTTATTTATTTGAGAGATGAGAGACAGCACACGTGGGGGACAGGGGGAGGGGGAGGGGCACAGGAGGAAGGAGCAGAGGAAGAGGTGGAAGGAAAATCAGGCTCCCCACTGAGCTGGGAGCCCAACTCAGGGCTGGATTCCAGGACCCTGGGATAATGACCGGAGCCAAAGGCAGACGCTTGACCGAATGAGCCACCCAGGTGTCTGGTGATCTGACTTTTGTTCAGTCACCTGGTATCACCTCTTATCACCCCCTATATAGTTTTGCTTCACTTATAATTAGCTGGAGTCACTTCTGTATTTTGTTGGTTGATGAATGCCATAACCCCATGAAAACTCTGAAAGGTGCTCTTATACCACTGAACTGACCGTGATGCAGGTCAGAGCATGTCTTCATGCAATGTACTTGAAACTAGTACTCCTTTTACCTAACATCTTACAGAGCAGCACTGTCCAACAGAAATGTAATAGGAGGGCACCTGGGTGGCTCAGTGGGTTAAAGCCTCTGCCTGCGGCTCAGGTCATGATCTCGGGGTCCTGGGATCGAGTCCTGCATCGGGCTCTCTGTTCGTCAGGGAGTCTGCTTCCTCCTTGCTCTCCGCCTGCCTCTCTGCCTACTTGTGATCTTTCTCTCTGTGTCAAATAAATAAACAAAATCTTAAAAAAAAAAAAAGAAATGTAATAGGAGCCACAGATGTACTTTACAATTTTCTAGTGGCCACGTTACAAAAGTAAGTAGAAAGAAACACATGAAATGAATGTTAATAATATGTCTAAAATATTATTTCAACATGAAGTCAATATTTAAAAATTACTGAGACTTTATATATTTTTTAGTTGTGGTTAGTTTTTGCAACCCAGGTGTCTTACATCTTTGAAATCCTTACAGCACATCTCAGTTTGGACTAGTCACATCTTAAGAGCTCAATAGCTCCTTGTGGCTCATGGTTACTGTCCTGGACCAAAGAGCTTGGAGTCTACAGTCTAAGCACTCTCCCTGGTCCGAACCAAAGGTATAACTTCCAAAGAGTTGCCTGATCAGAACACCCGGCTTCAGGACACATCGAGGCTTCAGAGGAGTGACTGCCGGGTGTTAGAACTTCGATTCCAGTTTGTAATGCAAGCTTCAGGGTGAGAAATGGACTCTGTCCTGCAATTTGCAGAACACCAATGAGTGGCTTTATCCTTTTTGGAGAATGCATCAAAGCAAATGTCAATCCAGAATTGAGAGCTGAATTTGGACATGAATGTCAGATCATGTTAGATGCCACGGGTAACTTCAAAATATTTAGTAAGCCATTGGTGTCTTGTGCATCAGTGTAGCTATAGAAAAATTAATACAGATTTTATACTTTTAACTCCAGAGTAAACTTTTACTTCTCCCAATTCTTTTTGTTGTTGTTGTTGTTGTTGTTAGAGAGATTTTATTTATTTATTTGACAGGGAGAGAAAAGGATAGAGAAAACACAAGCAGCAGGCAGAGGGAGAGGGAGAAGCAGGCTCTCCACTGAGCAGGGAACCCAATGCGGGGCTCGATCCCAGGACGCTGGGATGATGACCTAAGCCAAAGGCAGATGCTTAATGACTGAGCCACCCACGCACCCCTACTTATCCCAATTCTATGCCTGCTGCCCAAAGAAAAGTCAAAGAAAGCCCAGGATGGTTCTCCTGAGCTCCCATTCCTGAATAGCTGAGGGAAACAGATCATTCTGGGCTTCAGCCCCTTCAATGGGGCTGGGTTCCGCCTCTGTACAAGGTATCCTGGGGATTGCAGGGGCTCTACCCTCACCCCTGGCTCTCACAGTAGGCCTACGTTTCGCTAAATTAAGCCCAGCTAAGCCTATTTGTGAACGGAGAGGCTCCAGCCAAAGTGAGAGAGATTCGTCCTGCTAAGGAATGTGCTGGGAGGGGGAGAGAATCACTGAGATCATTGGTATTTATGTGTATGTTTTCTCACTTGCCAGCTCAGCTGGGCCAGATCAACAGAGGCTTCTGGGACGCCACCAAGATTTTTAAAGAGTGGCTGAGAAGGGTTTAAGTTACAGATCAGTGTGAACACCAAGGCAGTGTGTATATCGGGATCTCTGAGCTCAGAGTCTAAATAAAACAAGCCCAAGACACCTTTCCTTTTCCCCCCCATATTTTTAAACAGACTTTGTCTTTTAGTGCAGTTTTAGGTGCAGAGCAAAAATGAGCAGAAGGTACAATGGTTTCTTATATACCCCCCCCCACTCTGCCCCGCAGGCTCCTGCACCATCAAAATCCAAAGACACCTTTTTTTTTTTTAAAGTAGGCTCCATGCCTCACGTGGAGCCCAGTGCAGGGTTTGAACTCACAGCCCTGAGATCGAGACCTGAGCTGAGATAAAAAGTTAGACACTTAACCAACTGAGCTGCCCAGGTGCCCCAAGACATCTCATTTTTCATCTATCTTTTCTTGGGTTCCTAAACTCAGGGTGGCCAGAAAGAGCTCTCTCTCCTTCCTATGATTCATGCATCCTACTCCCTTTGGGGAAACTAATGTTTATTGAACACCCACCATATGTCAGGTATCTTCACTGATGTCTTTTCCTCTAATTTCTCAGTATCCCTGAAAGATAGTGCTGTTAACAACGAAAACTGAGGTTACATGTTTTACCTCCAGAATGCAGAGGATGGACTATGTGAAAGTATGTGAAACTGTAAAAAATGGCTGAATATTTGCACTTTCATGTGATTCAACCTACTAGAATGTGAGAGAGTTTATATTTGAACACAAGACAGTTTAGTTCTAAAGTCTAACCTGTGGGACACCTGGGTGGCTCAGTGGGTTAAGCCTCTGCCTTCGGCTCAGGTCATGATCTCANCAACCTGTGGGACACCTGGGTGGCTCAGTAGGTTAAGCCTCTGCCTTCGGCTCAGGTCATGATCTCAGGGTCCTGGGATCGAGCCCCGCATCGGGCTCTCTGCTCAGCAGGGAGACTGCTTCCTCCTCTCTCTCTGCCTGCCTCTCTGCCTACTTGTGATCTCTCTCTCTCTCTCTCTCTCTCTCTCTCTCTCTGTGTGTCAAATAAATAAATAAAATCTTTAAAAAATAATAAATGTAAAAAATAAAGTCTGACCTGTGGTGTCTAAATGGGTGTCTCTTGGTCGGACAGGGGCCCCCAAATATGGGGCAACGATTGGGCGGAAGCCAGTGGCACAGATAGTGAAAGAATTCACTTGAGGCAGAACAAAGGAGACAGTAGTTTATTGAATACACCGCAAGGGAGCAGCGGGCAAGACAGCAGCAGAGAGACTGTTTGCAAGGAGGCAGTGGGTGGCAGCTGATTTAAAGGGGAAAGGTAAGGAAGTATGGCCTCGTATAGGAATCTCCCCTTTTTTGGTAACTGTGCCTGATTGTAAGTAGCCCGTTGGTCAGGAAGGGCCCATGGCTTTGTTGAGGTGGGTTGCTTGAGGGGCCTGTCTGTATCCAGCTAGGGGGTCACTGAGGGTCCTTTCCTCATCCATCCCTTGAGCCCATTGCCTACAAGTGTCCCCTACAGACACTGCATTGTACCCTACGCGGCCCTGAGTACCACCACCCTTCATTTTCCCTCGGCAGCTCTGTAGTTTCTGATTTATAGGCCTCCTCCCTGAAAGATTAGAATGAGGGAGCTGAAAAGAAGGCCAACCTAAGGTATGACTTACCGAGTTGAATCTAGGAGTATTCCTTTGGAGGCTAAAGCTAGGAGTTACAGGATTTGTCTAACTGCTGCAATTTATACCTCCCACCTGTGTGCATTTCCATTCCGCTATCTGAATGCTAGGTCTCCTCTGTTTTTTGTTTTGTTCTGTTTTGTTTTTTAAGATGTCATTTTTAAGTAAGGTCTAAACCCAACATGGGGCTTGAACTCACAACCCTGAGATCAAGCGTTGCATGCTCCGCAGACTGAGCCAGCCCAGTGCCCTTAGGTCTCCTCTGCTTATCACACTCTATTATAATCATCTGGTTAATGGCCCCTATAGGATGAAGATTTACCGTGGTTGTGACGGTCTTGCTCTTTCTAGTACCTGTTATTAGAGTATTAGAATTGGATGAAAATACAAATCTCACAAGTCAGCTACACTGCCCTCTTCCCAATGAGCACCCTTTCTGTCTCTGTCACTCACTCACACACACACACACACACACACACACACACGATTCCTGGCTGCATCTGTCTAAATACCCAGTCGCCCAATCCACGGCCTCCATGTGGATTCAGTCCCTGTTTGTCTAACCAGGGTGGACTGGGCTAGGAGAGAAATGATATTGTTTCCAGGGCTCTGCTAAGGACTGACGTGGGTAGGGCTTGAAAGAGTGACCTGAACAGAGGAGTTTTGTTATTTGAATGTGGATCCTTGTATTTTGTATTGTATAAGCTGAAACTTTCCACTTGTTTTTTTTCCATCTCTTTGGGGGACTGGACACTAAGGCAGTCTCTGGCGAAAGAGTGCCCTTGTCTTGTAGTCTTCTGGTTACTGAGGTTGAAGACACTGCCTTATTGTCCTTTCCCTGACAATGAAGGACACTTGTCACATGTTGGGGCAACCTATGTGTCTAATTTGGGGCTTCACTGTGCTAGTAGATGACAGGAGAAAGACGGGGACTGAATGAAGCCTGTCCTCTACCCTAGGGTCTAAAGGACTTTAAGTTTTATATTTGAACACATTCTGGCTAGGTGTCTCACATCAACTGAGATGAGCAATGGGGGTTGTACTATAATTCTTATGGACAAGAGGGGGAGGCTCTGATTTAAATTAATTGTTGTATAAAACCAGAAAATATGGGGGATGACTAGTCCAAGGTCACAGAGTTAGTTAATGACAGAACCAAATATTCAGACCCACTGGAGCTCTATTTTTGCTTTAAAACTGGGTGAATGGAAAGCAACTTCATCTACAAATAACTCAGTTGGAAGCTACTAAAATGTGTTTCTAGGGATTTGTAGGGACCAGTCATTTGTCCCTTGGTCAGGACACACACAACCTCTTATGAAAATAATCAATACTTCACCCTATTTCATCGAGCTATGGCTTTGCCCAGTGGTATCAGAGAGGTCCGGAAAAGAAATTTACTCTGTATGCAAAAATATTTATGAACTACACTTTTCCTAGAAGGGATACAATTCTAAAAAGAAAGAAATTTAGGGCACTTGGGTGGCTCAGGGGGTTAATGCCTCTGCCTTGTGCTCAGGTCATGGTCTCAGGGTCCTGGGATCGAGGCCTGCATCGGGCTCTCTGCTCGGCAGGGAGCCTGCTTCTTCCTCTCTCTCTGCCTGCCTCTCTGCCTGCTTGTAATCTCTCTCTCTCTCTGTCAAATAAATAAATAAAATCTTAAAAAAAAAAAGAAAAGAAAAAAAATTTAAAGTAAAACTCACCTGCTTAGAGTTAGTTCTCATTTTGAATAATTAACAAATTAAAAGAGGGTCTGCTTGTAAGATTTGGACACTCTTCTTCCTGCTAACCTATTTCTTCTTGAAATATTTTAGTTTACAGAATTGATTTAAAGTGAGATCTGGCCATATTTATTTTTGTCCCAAATAAGGACTCTTCTATGGAAGGCTGTGCTCTTCTCTGGCTTATAACCTACAGTCTTGCAAAGATGCCATACCCTTTTCCTTCACTCACTGATCCCAATTCACATCTTATTATACTGAGAACTTCCTGAGGTCAAGAACTGCAATGGGAAGAACTTTGGTTCCAGCAACTTTTAATCTCTAACACATACTTTTGCTTGCTGATTTTATCAATGACTGTATGTTGTCAAGCTTTTTTTTTTCTTTTAAGTGCCTGTTCTTACCCCAGCAGCAAATTATGAGAGATATAAAATAAGACATAAATAAGATATAAAATAAGACCCTGTTCTCAAGGTGCTTGAACAGTAATTGAAACACACAGACACACACATACGTACACACACACTTGCATGTATATGAAGTTATGAGCAGTGGATCGATTTGTAGAGTTAAAATTGAAGCCTTAGGGATGCCTGGGTGGCTCAGTGGGTTAAGCCTCTGCCTTCACCTCAGGTCATGATCCCAGGATCCTGGGATCAAGTCCCACATCGGGCTCCTTGCTCAGCAGGGAGCCTGCTTCTCCCTCTGCCTTTGCCTGCCCACTTGTGCTCTCTCTCTCTCTGACAAATAAATAAATAAAATCTTTTAAAAAATAATAAATAAATAAAATTGAAGCCTTGGAGAGGAGTTAAGTAATTGGTTTCTACTGGTTGCTTTTAGCCCAGTTCTGTGTTGAACCGTGCAGTAAACACCAGGGTGGAAATCAGTTCAGGAGAATCCTGTATAACACTGATTGCTGTCAAGACTGGTCTTTTTCTGGAAACATGACAAGTGGTGACACAGAGAAAGTCTGATTAAACACAGTTAATCTATAAATTCATCATTAGCCCAGTTCTCAGGCTCGAGGTACTAAGATTATAATGCAGGTTTATTGTATTTCCAATCATTTAATTTTAGCTTCATCAGTGAGACTTTTTCTCTCTTAGATGGGTGAATATTCCCCTGGGGACATGTAGAAAAAAAGGCTCTCTCCCCCACCAGGCCAGCTGCCCCTTTCTTGAGTACAAAAATTTCCTCAGATATCTTGACCAAGAGCTGAAAGACTTGGTGATAAGATAAGCAGATGGAGTTAATTTGGGGTCCACTCCAGCTGTAGTTAGAATTGGACAATTTACATATGAATATTTGCTAATGGGGAATGAATAAATGGGATAAATCATGCAGAGATTTTTCTGCAGAAAGAGGTTACAGAAGGGTTAGACTGTAATGTGTCAATTGATTATGAACTGGCATTTCCATGTGGTAGATTTTGATAACACTCGTGAAAGTACTTTGATCCACTGGAATAACTGATATAAGATTCAGGCTCTCATCTTGTGGAGATGAAAGTATTTTAGCAGTTCTGCCTGAGCCTCATAAACTTTATTGTCTGTTTGATTCAGTGGACTCAATATCAAAGCCTGGAGAAGTCGTTCTATTTTTCATCTTTCCTCTTTCTTCTTTTCTTTCCCTGCATTTCCTTTGTCTTTTCTACTTATCTCAGAAGGATAAAGCTCACGTGAAGACTGTTCAGATTGGGTGTGTATTTGGTGCAGGTGTCTGGGATAGCCTACCTTTGGTGTGGTAATTTCCTTTCCATGACATAATGTTAGTTTAACACGGGATTGGTTGAAAAGTTCAGCTGTCCCAATCAGAGAGGGTAAATTTTTGTTTTTATGGTTAATAATAGCTAACATTTTCTGAATGCTTACTGCATGCCATGGATTGTGCATCGTATGTTTTGCGCATTATTTCATTTAATCTTCTTAATACCCTAATAAGAGAGGTGCCATTACGATCCTTCTTTGATAGATGAGGAGGTTGAGGTTATTGGAGAGGGCAGGTGGCTTGCCAAGCCCTCTTCTCACCTTCAGGGCCTATGTTCTTGACCACTATACTTAACTGCCTAATGTAGCACATCCCCTAATTCTATAACTTACCACATTCTACTAAATCAAGCAAAAATTGGCAGTGCTTCCTGGGCTGGTCTCTGACTGAAATGCTGGAGCAAAAATGGAATGCTGCATTCTATTATTATTTTTATCTTAGAGGAAGTCTTCCAGTTTCAATTTCCTTATCTTTAAAATGAGGGACCTGGAATCTTTTGCCAAATTAATTCAAGTATTGACTTCATTTTCTTATCTAGGATTTGGAACAGAGAGAGTCCACAGAATTTGCGCCCTCCATTTTTTCTTCTTTTTTCTTTTTTTCTCTTTTAATTCCAGTGTAGTTAACATTCCATTTTTAATTCCTTTTTGATTTAAATAGTTTTCCTGGTGGGGCGCAGATCTCTTGATTGGCACTCGTTAGCCAGTGAACATAAGGTTGTTGAACAGCCGTGTGCAAGGCAGAGTTCTAGGTGTTCTAGGTGTATTTGTCCCTTATCCCATTGAATCTGCACAGAGCCCCTTGTGGAATAGACTTCATTATCTTCATTTTTTTTTTTTTCAGAAAAAGCAACCGCAGTATACCTGTGGGAAAACTGAGGTGCACATGATGAAGTCCATAACATAGTACTGATGAAATTCTTCCTGCTTCATATTATGTATTCAGGGAAGGGACTAACTTTGTGTACACGCTACTGTGTGTGCACTAGTGTGTACACTCTCTAGTGTGTATACTGAGTACACTCTTTGTGTACTCAGCTCTAAGTCTTAATAAAGCAAATCTCTGACTAGTATTTTTAGACTCCTCGTTAGGTTCCCCTACAAACCCTCCTTTTTTCCTGTTCCCTATTTTAGTTAATAGTATGCATTACCACCCACATGCTAGAAATCTCAGCATTGTCTTTGCTCCTCTTTCTCTCTCTCTCTCTCTCTCTCACACACACACACACACACAAACCAGCAAGCCCCATGGGTTCCCCCTGGGAAATGCCATTTGAGTCTTGCTCCCTCTACCTCTTTGACCCCAGAGAGTCCCTGTCTCTATTCTGAGCAGTTGCTTCCTGACTCATTCATCTTTTTTACATCTACTATAAACTCCTCCCTCAACGCAGACCTGATCATGGCAGTATTTTGCTTAAAGCTCCCTGATGAGTTCTTGTTCTCTACTGACTACTGTTCAGTTGTCTTAGCATGGCTTTCAGAAACTAGTTGTAAACATTTTCTGTGCTGATTTCCCACTCTTCACTATATACCAGGCCATTCAAGCTGTACTGGACATTCCATGGACAACATCTCACCAAATCTCTGCTCATACTTTACTTCTCCTGGGATGTTTTTATTTCCTTTCTGTGTTTGTCAAGTCCTAATTTGTTGCTGTTTCACCTCAACAAAAATTGTCTCCTTCATAGACCTACCATCAGAATCCCCTATCACCTTAAGCAAATGCAATTTATGAAGATCCAGTTTAATGATAAAGGCAACGTATTATTTTAAAAAACATTCACAACATAATTTCTTTAAATAATTAAGTCCCTAGTTATACTTAAGTTATAATTCTATATACGGCAATTTGGCTTTCAGAAGCATATTTATGTGAGTAAGAAAAAATTATTTTAATATACACGCTATCCTCCGATGCTTCAAAGAACAAACCGACTTTGGTGGTGTTCATCATCCAGGGGCAAGAATGAATGGCTTGGGAGGGCAGATAAGTGGCTCTGGGGAAAACCCAAAGCTGCACAGTCCATTCATCCTTGACTGGGTTACTGATCCATCTGAATCTTGCTTGTGTCATGGGCCATGAAGAGGGCTGGGATAAGAATGAGAAGCTGTGAACCAAGGCAAGACTCAAGTAGGAAACTGGTTCTGGGACAGGGGGTGCGTGGTCGTTAATGATGATTAATGCCTGTGTGCTTTTCAGAACATCGAGCTGAAGGTTGAAGTTGAGAGCCTGAAACGAGAACTCCAGGACAAGAAACAGCATCTAGATAAAACATGGTGAGTTGCAGTTTGAACCAGTTGAACTCTTGGTTCTTTCCAGAGTCTGGTTTATTAATCTGAGAACAACAGATTTGGAACCAAATTCCTTCACCTTAACTCTGGTGTGTGATTGGTGTTGCCAAGTTAGAAACTCAAACAATGTGCTTTCTTTCCTTTTGGCTCTCTCTGTTACTAAATCTGACAGACTTGAGGTAGATTGGAAATTCACCAGACCTAAAATTATAAACTTCCTATTCAACAATCGGCTAATAACATCAAGGGCTGACATAGATTTGGGGAAAAGTAAGCACTCTCATACTCTGCTGGTGAAAGTTTGAATTATGGCAACATTTTTGGTATATAGCACTACCTACCAAAGTGAAAAATACATATTACCTTTGACCAAATAATCTCTAGAAGGAATCTGTCCCTCAAAAATAAAAGCACAAGTATGAAAGAATAATTGCAGAAGGATGTTTACTGCATTGCCTTTTATAATGGCAAAAAACTAGAAATAGCTATCCATCACCAGGGCAATGATTGAAGACATTTTGTTATAACCATATTGTGGAATATTTTGCAATCATTTAAAAGAATGAGTTACCTCTATATTATTATCTTGGTGGGAAGTCCCTGATAGACTAAGCAAGGGGGGAAAAGTGCTGGGTGATATTTATGGTATAAGCCCCTTTGTATAAAGACAAAAGGTCCCCTATGTGTTTGATTGTGAACACACAATCAAGTGAAAGCACTTGATTGTGTTTTAAAAAAACCAAAAAACTAGAGGGTTATATACCAAACTCTTTAACATTACTTGTATCAGGGAAATGAGATTAGAGTTTTTGTCGGGGAGAAGACTTGTTTATCTTTTTCTTTATGTACTTTTGTATTGTTAAAATGGTTACTTTTATAATTTAGTTTTTATAATTAAAGCCCCTTGGTTTTCAATGGCAAGTATTGTTAAAAGTGCTCTTAAAAAATTTTTTAGGTTCTATTCTGGGATCTGTATTTAATCTGACCTGGCATTTCTTCTGTCTCTACAATATTTCTTTCTCTCTTTTTTTAAAGATTTTATTTATTTTATTTGACAGAGAGAGACAGTGAGAGGGGGAACACAAGCAGTGGGAACAGGAGAGGGAGACGCAGGCTCCCAGCTGAGCAGGGAGCCCCATGCGGGGCTCGATCCCAGGACACTGGGATCATGACCTGAGCTGAGCGAAGGCAGATGCTTAACAACTGAGCCACCAAGGCACACCTCTATAGTATTTCTTGATATTTAGGATGACATTCCAGTAAGATCAGAATACTCAAATTGGATTCAATTGTATACATGATGCTGGTAATTACTAAAGGCTTAATAAGTCATTAAATGAGCTAATAGACTTCAGGAAAACTTATGATTGAGAAACAAATTTTGAGATTTGTATAACGCTTTTAAAACATGTTTTATATCAGTTCAACTTCTAATTAGGTGGCATTATGCTATTTTTAGAAATGAGAAAACTAAGGTACATTAAATTCTTTTTAAATGAGTGGCAGAGCCTGCATCTCTGGCATCAAGTTCAACACCCTTGTGACTTTACAACAGCTGTAGCCTATTAAATCAGGCATTCCCTGCCAAGTTGCTCAGAAAATGTATAACTTCCACTCTCAAGATATTGTAGTTAGCTGTTATCTATTGCATTTGCAAGGAATATGAAATCAAAGTTGATGATTCTTGAGGTCTGCCTTGTTTACAGGTGTCGAGTTATTTTCTTGAGTTGTGTCCCTTATACAACCAAGACCCTCTACTCCTACCCCCAATCTGTATAATGATATAGGAACTCAAGAAAATAGAGCCTCTGAGATGGTGCCGAGTAGTGTCCATTATCAAGCAAAGAATCCTATAATTTGGTAAAGCCCCCTTTGGTCTTCATAGACACAGATTTCTGGGTCAAATATTAACATCCCACTGGGCTTGGATAGAGCAGCTTTGATTTACCATGAACCTGTGAAGCCATAATATTGTTCTCTGCCTTGAGAACAAGAAGATGGCCCATGGTTCTCAACAAATGGCTTAAAACAGGAATACAACCAAACCGGAATTAAGATCATTCAGCACCTGGTATTGCCTCCAAATTGTTAATCCTCAGACATCCAAGGGCAGCTGTCGTTAGCTATAAATAAACTGGTGACACCTTACCCACTTCATGCTAGTGCCTGGACATTCATTCCTAAGGACATCAGAGAAGTAAAGCTGGGCCAGAACCCTGAGCTTGATAGATTAAATGTCTGTTCTCTGCATGGGACCATGGGGAAACTGGATAGGTAACCCAAATTCAGGACAGCCTGTGGGTTACTGGCTATAAAGGAAGAGAGCGTTTCTGTGGCTGTCCAAATGGATATTCTGTCCCAGCACCCTAAATGGAAGGAACACTTTAAATTCAAATAGCAAGAAAGACAGGGAATTAGCGAAGCACTCTAGGAGAACAGTCTAAATGGAAGAGACCAGGGACAGATGAACATGGATGTTGAATTTTGAACCATTTGATGACTGCCCACCTCTCAAATGAAAGATTCTCCTCTTGAAGTGATAATAATAACGAAGCCTCTAAGAAGTCAAGTATATTCTGATCGACAAGCAACAAAAAAATTAGAGTTCCTGAAAGATTTTGTGAAAAGTTTGGAAAAAGCAGTTCCACAAATAATTGCAGAGGAAAAAATGCTCCTTTTTCTCTTTTTTTCTCATCAGTGTGACTCTGAATTATTATTGAAACAACCTTGGGTGCCTGGGTGGCTCAGTTGGTTAAGTGGCTGCCCTCAGCTCAAGTCATGATCCTGGAGTCCAGGGTCGAGTCCGACATCGACATCAGGCTACCTTCTCAGTGGGGAGTCTGCTTCTCCCTCTGACCTTCTCCCCTCTCATGCTCTCTCTCTCATTCTCTCTCTCTCACATAAATAAATAAAATCTTAAATAAAAATAAAGTATTCAAAAGAAAAGAAAGAAAAAGAAACAACCTTAATGGGTACATTTGCTAAATTATATGAGTAGCTCTGACTGGCAAATACTCTGTGATTTCAGGGCTGATGTGGAAAATCTCAACAGCCATAATGAAGCTGAGCTCCGGCGCCAGTTTGAGGAGAGACAGCAGGAGACGGAGCATGTTCACGAGCTCCTGGAGAATAAGATCCAGTTGCTGCAGGAGGTGAGCAGGACTTCCAGAGATCCATGGCCCCAGGCCCCTTTCATCCATTTCCCTACTGCTGTGCCTCCCGGCATTCACCTTTTCTTTCCGTACTTTCCTTCCAAACTCATCCAAGTGTCCACAGTCTTGGGCTCTTAACCTGGGTGGGACTTTGCAGCCTCTCAGTTTTCCTTCTTTTTTGCAGGAATCCAGGCTAGCAAAGAATGAGGCTGCGCGCATGGCAGCTCTGGTGGAAGCAGAGAAGGAGTGTAACCTGGAGCTCTCTGAGAAACTGAAGGGAGTCACCAAGGACAGGGACGAGGTACCAACAGACCGGGTCGATCCTGACCAATACACTGAGGCCCTGGCCCAGCGGGACAAGTAGGTGCCTCTGGTGCTCTGTTTGTCACTTGTCTTTTGCCTGTTCCTGAGGCGACAAAAGCATATAAGGCCCTAGGGTAGACCTTCATAATTCCAAGACTTTATGGCCCCCACAACCAAGGATTTTCTTTTTAGGGTTGAGTCTTCAATGGTATCCATTAACAAAACTCACTTCTTAGCTGTCAGGAGCCCAGGTAGGTATAAGTAGAACAATGGTCAAATGGTGGCAAACAAGAGATATGGACATTCAAGAAAATGTGAATGCCAGGAGGCACAGCAGTAGGGAAATGGATGAAAGGGGCCCTGGGGCTATGGATCTCTGGAAATCCTGCTCACCTCCTGCAGCAAGTGGATCTTATTCTCCAGGAGCTCGTGAACATGCTCTGTCTCCTGCTGTCTCTCCTCAATCACTCAGTCTCCTCTCCTTAATCACGTTTGTTGAGCACCTGCTACATGCCAGACACTGGCCTAAACACAAAGGTTATAGAGATGAAAGACTCAGGTCTTCTCAGTAAGAAACATGTTATGTGATTTTAAGAAGTTTTCTGATAGAAGTAGCATGGGATGCTCTTGGAACATAGAGGATTGTTATCTATTCCAGACTAAAAGAGTAAGGTGCCACTGAAAGTTTCCTGGGGGAGATGGAATCTGAGCTAGGTTTTGAAGAATGAATAGGAGTTTGAAGAAATAGTGTAGGAAGTGGGTGGGAAAGGGAAAGATTCTGTGCCGATGGAGAAACTATTCAAGGGAAACAGAGGGAAGGGTATGTTTCAAGACCAGCAAAGAGTTCTATGTTACTAGAGCAGAGGGTCTGGGAAAGATAGTGGGAGGCTAGCTGTGCTGGGAATAAGGTCTGATTGTGCTGGCTTCGTGTGCCATAAGGAACTTGAATTTTCCTCTAAAGGTAATTGGGCAATTGTTGAGGTCACCTCTGTGTAGATGAATGCAGCAACTTCCCAATTATTTCTTTACTTCCTGTCCTGCCCCTCTCTATTTTATTGTAATCTAAAAATTCAGAAAAGTTCTGAAGTGGAAAATTCAACAGTATCAAACTGACACATAATTTAGGCTCTTGGTTGCATGGTACTATGGTGGCATAAAAAGCCTTTAGTAGTTTTTACCTGGATAGGTAAAAAAACACACATTGTACCCACAATGAGAAATGTGATCTTTTTGAGATACAGATCTGATCACTGACATGGCAGAGTCATTTAAAATGCTCTCCAGGGGTGCCTGGGTGACTCAGTCAGTTAAGTGTCCAACTCTTCGTTTTGGCCCAGGTCATGATCTAATGGGTCATGAGATCGAGCCCTGTGTCAGGCTCTGTGCTCAGCAGGGAGTCCACTTGAAGATTCTGTTCCTCTGCCCCTTGCCCCGCTTATTCTCTCTCCTTCAAATAAATAAATCTTAAAAAAAATAATAAAATAAAATTGCTCTCCAACACCATCAGGAGGTAAGATCCATTCTCCTTAGCATAGCCATCAAAGCCTTTTATGATCTGACCCCTGATTTCTCCTAGACTCATCCCCACCATGAGCCCTTCACACTTCACTGATGCATGACTAGTACTAATAATGATGACTAAAGTTTGTTCAGTCTTATGATACAACTGAGCTGAGTACTATAATGTTGTTTAATTCTCCTAACAACCGCAGAGGTAGGAATTATTATACTTTATAAATGAAGAAACTGGCAGTTAGAGAGTTGTGTAACATGGCTGCAGGCATTGTAGGCATCTAAACCCTGAATCCACACATCGTCTCCAGAACCAAATGATGCTATGTCAGATCTCCGGAATTTGCTCATGCTCTTCCTTCTGCGGAAAACATCTGTTTTTCCTTCCTGGTGAACTCCTATTCATACTTCAAAACTCACTCAGGCATCAGTTGTCACTTCTGCAAGTGCTTTTGTGACAGAAGAATTAAGTCTTTATATTGTTGACTTGTTTTACAGACACAACCATTATTGTACAGTTCTCAGTGTGGTATTGTATTTGCTTTCAGATTTTCCCTGCTAGACTCCCTGAAACCCTTGTCTCATGTCCATATCCCAATAAACACTTGTTAAATGAAAGAAAACGTGTACACATGACCAGTAAGTTAGGGAGTTTATATCAAATGGCCTTACCAACTTTGTAAAGTAGGAGAATAGATCATCTATAGAGACTGAGGGTCAAAGAGATAAATAAGGTTGGAGGCTTGAGAAAAAAAGAAATGTTCTAGCATAGATACCATGGGGAATTTTTTTTTTAAGATTTTATTTATTTATTTGACAGAGAGATTGAGAGCGAGAGAGGGACTACAAGCAGGGGGAGAGGGAGAAGCATGCTTCCTGCAGAGCAGGGAGCCCAGGACCCTGGGATCGTGACCTGAACCGAAGGCAGACGCTTAACGACTGAGCCACCCAGGCGCCCCATACCATGGGGAATTTGGATTTTTTGTTTGTTTGTTTAATTTTATTTTTATATTTATTTGACAGAGAGAGAGCGATCACAAGTAGGCTAAGAGGCAGGCAGAGAGAGAGGAGGAAGCAGGCTCCCCGCTGAGCAGGGAGCCCGATGCGGGCCTTGATCCCAGGACCCTGAGATCATGATCTGAGACGAAGGCAGAGGCTTTAACCCACTGAGCCACCCAGGCGCCATACCATGGGAAATTTGATATGGAATCCACATTCATCCTCATATGGAATCCACATTCGTCATCATATTTACTATTTTTTTGAGAGAGAGAGAGTGAGAGAGCACAAGCAGGTAGGGGGGAGGGAGGAGCCAAAGGAGAAGGAGAGAGGGAATCCTAAGCAGGTTCCACACTCAACATGGACCCCGACTCAGGGCTTGATCTCACCCTTGAGATCATGACCTGAGCCAAAATCAAGAGTCAGTGTTTAGCTGACTGAGCCATCCAGGTGCCCCTCGTCATCTTAATTACTATTACAGCTTGCATTTGCATGTTTTTACGTTTTTAAAGTTCTTTCTAATCCACAAATCTTAGCTGATCCTCACAACCTTAATTAATTTATAATTTTTAATTTTTAATTTTAAATAAATTATAAACTTTAAATTAAGTTATAATTTGTCTATGTGCTTCCTACTTGACTTTCAGGTACACCTTACCTTTCTCGCAACTATTTCCCTCCCAAGGTATTATCCCTGCCTTACACATGTACATAGGAATAATGATGACAATTGGAAACATTTCATTTAGTACCAGCATGTTTTCCAAGGACAGGTATCTCTAGTACTCTAACACTTAAGAGAAACAGCAAGATATACCTTGCACATAGCAGATGAGGAATAGCTGTTGATTGGAAGCTGTGGTTTGTATACTTCAGCACGGCACGTATGGTCTGATAATCTAAATCCAAGTTTGAATTTCCAGCCTCTTCTCTAGCCCTCACGTCTCCCCCGCAGCCTTTGTTTCAGTGACTCTTCCCCCAAAATATCTTGTATCTTTATGACTTCATTCCTTGGTTCAATCAAGCTCCTCCCTGTACCTGGAAAACAGTCCAGTTTTCCGAATCTCATCTCCTGAACGTTGCACAGGCTGCTCCAAGTTCAATGACTCACTCAATCTTTCTTCCTATATGGTACCACGCCAGCGCTCGGTGTACTGTACAGTGGACGCCTGTGTCGTGGTAGCACTCCTTACATTCTGTTCCTATTATTTGTTTTTGTAGCTATGTCTCCCCACTCCCCAAACCCCTGACATGACACACACACCCCGAAAGAATTTAAGCTTTGACAGTGCAGAGGGTTGTCTGGGTGGCTCAGTAGGTTGAGTGTCCGACTCTTGATTTGGCCCAGGTTGTGAGATCTCAGGGTGTGGGATCGAGCCCCGCATCAGGCTCTGTGTTCATTTGGGAATCTGCTTAAATTTAAACTCCCTCTCTCCCTCTTCCTCTGCCCCTCCCTCCTGCTCTCTTTCTAAAATAATAAATAAATAAATATTTTTAAAAAAAGTTTCTACAGAGCAGAGATTGTGTGTTTTCCAACTTCATATTCCCAGGTACTGGGTAGGGTGTGTTGAGTTTACATAATGGTTATCCAGGAACTGTTTCTTGATAACACCAGTAACAACCAGAAACACAACTTCTGGGCCATTATTGCAAGGGTTACATACCTGTGGTCTGTAGATCTATGGGTCAGCTTCAGGAGGTCTGTGAACCTGGTGATCATACAGGTAGAAAGTCATTTGTATACATAATAGGGGGCTAGGGCAGAGAATACATGGCCTTCTGAGAAAAAGTATCAGAGTTCAATGACCCATAAAGGTGAAAAGTGGACTCGATCATGCTGTCTTTGGAGTGGGCTGAAAAATAAAGGCAATAATAGTTTCATGACCGTTAAGTGTTGTTCTGACTTTTTCTTTGCTCCAGAAGAATTGAAGAACTGAATCAGAGCCTGGCTGCCCAGGAGAAGCTCGTAGAACAGCTGTCTCAAGAGAAACAACAACTGCTCCATCTCTTGGAGGAGCCAACTAGCATGGACGTGCAGGTGAGGTGTGGGCAGTGCTTCCGGAGCTGTTTACCTCTGGTTCATATCTCATGCTGTGTAAGAAATGACTACAGATTTAGTGGGTTAACACGACATACATTCATCATCCCACAGTTTCTGTGTGTCAGGGGTCCAGGCATGGCTTCGCTGGATTCTCTTCCCCAGGGTCTCACACATCTGAAATCAAGGTGTGAGCAGGCTGCTTTCTCATCCGGAGCTTCTCTTAGGGAAGGATCGGCTTCTAAGTCCCCTCAGGTTATCAGAAGAATTTCTTTCTGGGTGGCTGTAGGGTTGTGGCAGCTTGCTTCTTCACAGCCAGCAGTGGAGAGAAAGTGGGGGGTGGTCCATTGCTTCTCTACCTCTACATACTCTTTTAAGAGGCTCACCTGATTAGATCGGGCCCACAGTTATAACCCTTCTGGTTAACTAAAGATCAACTGAGTAGGGACCTTGACTCTATGTGCAAGATCTGTGCACCTTTGCCATGTAACATAGCATACATATGCAGCGATATTCCCTCATCTTTGCCATGTTCTGTTCCTTAGAAACAAGTTGCGGGTCTCGCCCACTCTCAAGAGGTAGGGATTACGTGAAGATGTGGTGGCTACCAGAGGGTGTGGGAAGCACTGGGGCCATTGGAATTTTGCCCACTACCCTGAGTGATTTATAACTATATGGAATGTTTAATGTGGGTTCTTTCTCAGTTTTTTTTTATTTATCACTTTAATTCCAGTATCATTAACCAACAGTGTTATATTAGTTTCAGGTGTGCATAATGCGGTTTTAATATTGAAGAATTCTTACCGTGGTATAAATAATTGTATTAGTCTATAATGTTGGTCTTGGAAGTTACCTCAGAGGAAACTCCCCTCTTCCCTTCAACTTTTAATTTTCTAACAAGATATTTCCTAAAAGAACCCTAGAATATATCTGTGCCCAAGCAGCATGAACAATTACTGGGTATTCTGACAGATCTTAGACTAGTGATAAAGCAGGCTGTGAGGTTTAACTTCTTGGTTCCCATCTAGAGAGCTTGGAGTCAGGATAAAAGGAACGGGGAGAAGAATTAGCCTAGAGCAGTGCTTCCCATCTTCAGTTTCTGCTGAAACAGAAAGTGATAATATTTGTAAGATACGGTGGTAAATGGATGGAGCTTCTTACTTGGAGGTTGTCAGCCTGTGTGCTTGGGCCATGACAAGGGAAGAAGAAATCCCTACCTCAGCTATACTTGTAAACTTCTTGAACTGTGACTCCACTTTGGTTAGAAAGCTCTGGTTAACAAATTCAGGAAATGATGTGTATACATGTAATTAGGCGTATGGAAGGGAAAATAAAGTTCATAGGCTTTTTACAAGATACGTATCGAAGTATCTGGAAAGTTTCTGAAGGGATTTTTATTCAAGCTAATCACCATACAGTGTTATATTAGTTTCAGGTGTACAAAATTACGATTCAACAGTTCTATACATTTCTCAGTGCTCATCAAGATGAGTACACTCTTATTCCCCTTTATCTGTTTCATCCATACCACCACCCACCTCCCCTTGGACAACTTTGTTCTCTGTATTTAAGAGTGTGCTTTTTTTGTGTCTCTTTTTAGAAAGACTGATTTATAGGCAAAGACTAAACTGAAAGTTGTCAATTTCTGTGATGGCTCCCCAGGAGGACCACAACAGAGTGTGAATGGTGCAGGGCAAACAGGTCACAACAAGAATTCTATCTCACTTTAATCTTCCAGACCAAAAGAAACATTGAAGCACTTTCTATAACATCTTGGGAACATTTAGTTGCACTCAAATGGTTCAGATTATTATAATATAAAACCTAGAAATGGATTCACAGGATTTCTTAGATACATATTCCAAGTTCAGTTTAAAAATACTTATCAATGAATATTCAACAGCTTTTCAATAGTAGTCACTTCAGCACATATTGTAGCATTTTCTGTGGGCCAGGTGTTGCTCTACCAACCTTATATATCAACTCAAATTAATATAAGCCTCAAAACAACCCTGTGAGGCATAGTAACATATGAGACATAAAAAGAATAATTTATAATAAAATAATGTTTATTTTAATATATTAATTCATGAGCACAATTATATTAGTAGACATAAAGAAAGAGTCAGGTGCTTGTATCTGTATGGCAAATCGAGGGACTGTCATAGCTTTAGATGCAGCCCGACACAGTCATGTTATATTGGCAATTCAAAAATAGCAAGGGAAATGCCATTAGTAAATGAAAGCGACAATGCCAAGGTGAAAAACTCTTGGTAAATTTCCAAACAAAACAGAAATCAACTCTTTCTTCATTTCCATAACAGTTCAATTCATAGAAGACTCACTGTATATTAACATTGTGTTTATATATATAGCAGAATTCATTTGTAGGTTCAGGTGATTACATAAAGTTGTATTATCTCACCAGTGCCCCATGGAATCTTTAAAAGTCATTCAGTAATGAAAGCACAAAACAAAATGTCACATTCTAATCCTTCAGAGTTACCCATAATACTAATACTGTTTCTACTACAATCCAAATGGTAACATGTTGGTAATGGAAAGCAACATAATTTTATTGGAAGTGAAAAAAAAATTTCTAAGAGAGAGAAAATGCAGGAGTGTGCATGTGTGCCTGTGCAAGTGTGCAGGCAGGGGTGAGAGGAGGAGGCAGAGAGGGGGAGAGAGAGAGAGAGAGAGAGAGAGAGAAAGAGAGAACATCTTAAACAGGCTCCATATCCAGTATGAGCTGGTCACAGGGCTCCATCTCACAACCCTGAGATCTTGACCTGATCTGAAATAGTCAGACACTCAACCCATTGAGTCACCCAGGGACCCCCTACAGTGAAAATACACACACACACACACACACACATATATGTATATATAATATATATTTTTTTAAGATTTTATTTTATTTATTTATTTGACAGAGAGAGAGATCACAAGTAGGCCGAGAGGCAGGCAGAGAGAGAGGAGAAGCAGGCTCTCCACCGAGCAGGGAGCCAGATGCAGGCCTCAGTCCAGGACCCTGAGATCATGACCTGAGCTGAAGGCAGAGGCTTGAACCCACTGAGCCACCCAGGTGCCCGAAAATATATTTTTAAAGATTTTATTCATTTATGTGAGAGAGAGAGAAAGAAAGTGTGCACAAGAGTTGAGGAGGGGCCATGGGAGAGGGAGAAGCAGACTCCCCACTGAGCATGGAACAAGATGTGGAGCTTGACGTAGGACTTGATCCCAGGACCCTGAGATCATGACCTGAGCTCAAGGTGGGCGCTGAACCCTTTGAGCCACCAGGCATCCCTGGAGACCCAGCTTTTATTGAGTATCCATGAAACAGTGTGATGCTGCTAGCCAGTGAAGGGAAAGAGCATTGGGAAAAAGGAAGGACCAATTTTTGAGTCCTGATCCTGCTCCAAGCACCATGTGGAGGACTGAACATGCAGTTTTTTTCCAACTCTCATTACAATCTGTGAAGTAAGTAGGATAAAGCTCCCTTTGCAAGTAGGGAAACCAATATTTAGATTAAGTGACTTAACCAAAGTTATTAAGGCAGTAGGTGGTGAGGTCAGAATTTCAACATAGGTTTATGTGGGTTCACACCCATATTCACCACTGCTATTCTGAAGAACTAGTATCACAAATGTACACGTGTGTCACTGACCAAAAGAGATCTATTGACAAAGTTCAAAACCAGCTCTCAGAAGATCAGTGAACCAAAATTTCCAGAATTTTTCAGTGAAACTACCCATGAAACAATAATTCCTCATTCTTCCCTTTCCCAGTTCCTGATAACCTCTATTATAATGAATTAATGAATTTGCCTTAATGAATTTGCTTGTTTTATGCATTTCATGTAAACTGGAATTAGATAGATAGATAGATAGATAGATAGATAGATAGATAGATAGATAGATAGATAGATAGTCATTCAGAATTTGGAACAATGCTTTGCCCTGCTCATTCCAAGTTATGTAGCACCCATTGCTCCAGTCATCATGGTGATGACAATAAAAACAAGAAACACCCCATGAATTTTCAAAATGCAGTTTAGGAGATGATATAGTCACTCAGTAAGAACCACTAGTCTGGGGGTTTTAGCTTCCAAAGGGTTTAGTCCAATAAGAGATTGACATGTAAACAAAGAACTAAAATACAGGATGATAAGTGAAAAGATAGAAATATATGCATAGTGTGAAAGGAACCCACAGGTGACAGGGATTAACTCTACCTTTGAAAGTCAGAGAAGCCTCACCTGGAAGTTATTCTTGACTTGGACCTTAAAGGCGGAGTACCCCAGGCAGAAAACAGAAGTGCATTATAGGGCGCCTGGGTAGCTCAGTGGGTTAAAGCCTCTGCCTTCAGCTCAGGTCATGATCTCAGGGTCCTGGGATCGAGGCCCGCATCGGGCTCCCTGCTCAGTGGGGAGCCTGCTTCCTCCTCTCTCTCTGCCTCTCTGCCTACTTTTGCTCTCTCTCTCTGTCAAATAAATAAAATCTTTAAAAAAAAAATAAGTGCATTATAGGCAGAAACAGTTTATACAGGGATATGGAACATAGTTAAGGAATTGGGAGAAATTGGTTACCAGATATATGCTAAGTGTTAGAGAATGATAGAAGACATAACTGGGACATCCCATAAGTGCCAAGCTAAGGACTTCCTGTTATAAGAAACAGAGAATTAAAAAAAAAAAAGTTAAGCTAGAGGGAATAAAAGCATATGATTTGCGTTTTAGAAAGGCAATCCTGGGGGCTCTTTAGACTGAGCACTGACTGAGCAGATAATTGATGTCATCTCATGAGATAGCAAATCATGGTTTGACACAGCTATTAACTGCTTCATCTAATCCATTCTTGAATTAGGTAGGGGCCAAGAACATTATAAAACCAATTATAAAGTACTTTGTCTCCCCCCTCTGTCTACAGTCATGTGTGACAACTCTTGCTATCTGTGACAGTTGAAGCCTTCTCTGTGGGCGTCATCTTTGTCTGCCAATAGTAGCAGCATCTTACTCCCATTGTATCCTCAACCTTTCTCTGCCACGCCACCTCTCACCACAGAAGCCACACCCCCACAATGTGGAAGGCACAAGTTCATTTTCTAAGCTTTGGGCCTGCTCTGCAAAGCCTTAAGAATTCCCTCATCTCCAGCAAAGCCATCCCTAGAGTTCTGGAGACTGACTCACTTCCTGCACCTCCCCTGACTCCTTACAGCTGAGAATACCACAGTTGGGCTTTAGAAGGAGAGCTCACAGACCTTACACGTCTAGGTTTGAGTTGTCCAAATGAAAACAACTCTCCTCTTACACCATTTCCCACAGATCAATACTCCTCATGTGATCTCGGTCTGAAAGTCTGGACTGGGTATAATCTTTGAGTACAGGAAATTTCACTTCAGAGCCTTGCATCCCTCAAATAAGAGACAGTTTTGATCAAGATTATTTGATTTAATTGATTTTACCATCCCTCGAGCTGTTTTCCTTTTCCATTCTACCAAATATCGTACATTCATTTTAGCCATACTTATGTAATAGTATGACCTTCTATCATGTAATTAACTACATAGAACAGCAACAAAGAAAGCCATAAATTTGACAGGCTGCCAATTGACATCACTCCATGTTTGCTTCCAATCCCCCATGTCCATTCAGATCAAAAACGTCATTGTGATCAGAGTACTCAGTACCTTTTTGATATAACTGCCATGCTGAAGCGACATGTCCACATCTAATAAAATGAAGTAATCTAATAAATCTAATAAAGTGAAGTTTTACAAACCCTTTTCTCTTCCTTCGTGAGTATATTCACAAAGTTGCAGATGAAAGACCGGCACTCTGAAAAGCTGGGGATAGTTCCAGTTACTGACATTATTCCCTTCGACAGGGGAGTAGAAGCTTCATTTCTAAGAACCTTTTAAACGAAACCAGACCTAGAGGGCACGAACACAAGGGGAAATGATGTACTTGCAAAGGAAGGTCTGGAAGAATTCTTGTTTTATTTCATTTTTCTATTCTCTAGTTTTCCCCCAGTATAATATTTATTAACATGTAATTTCACTGTGGTTGCCTTACAAAATGAAACTGGACAACAGAATTAGGGTGAGACATCCAGTAAGCAATCAAGACCTTCCCTTCCCAGTCACACAAATCAGCAGACACTCAAGCCATTGTGTTTATGCTTCGTTTGGAACCTAATGTAAATAGCACTGCATGCAGTGAGGTGTATTTCTTAAAATAGCAAACATTCCAGCGTTACCATGGAGAGATCTGACGTGGAGGTTAAGGCAAAAACACACTCTAAATGCTAAAGGCAGAGACTGAAAACCTTGCAGGGATTAGTAGCTTGGGCAGCTCCAGCCAACTTCATATAAGGAGATCTTTTTCAAAGCAGCTTTTCTGTATCCTCTTCTTAAAGCTGATGAATGTTGAAGGTGGAGACTCTTTTATAAATCCTCATTCAACCTCACTGTCTCCCAGACATAACCTTCATCAGTAACATTTCTCAGCAAAAGGCCTTATCATTTAAGGCAATTGTAGTCCTGATGCTTTAGAGCAGCAAAGGAGGTGGAAAAATAAGGGATTTCATTACAGCTTCATGAAAGGTATTTATTGAGCATTTAAAATGTACAGTAGAGAAAGAACAAAAGGTCATGAGCTGGGGTAGGCAGTGAAGATTTTGATCCGTAAGAAATGAGTAGGATTTTAATGAGATGAAAAGGAAAGGCATTGATTTATTCATTTAGTCATTCAATGATTATTTACTGATATCTAGAACATACTGTCCAAAGCACCTCAAAAGAAACAAGAACAGATCGATGAAACCAGGAGCTGGTTCTTTGAAAAGGTAAACAAAATTGATAAACACTTAGGCAGACTCATAAAAAAAAAAAAGAAAAGAAAAAGAGACAGATAGCAAGAGCAAGAGTTGGGGGAGGGAGAGAAAGAGAGAGACAGAGGACTCAAATAAATAAAATCTGAAAAGAAGAAGGGAAATAACAACTGATACCACAGAAATACAAAGGATTATAAGAAAACATTATGAAAAATTTATGCCAACAAATTGGACAACCTATAAGAAATGGATAAATTCCTAGAAACATATAACCTTCCAAAACCAAATCAGGAAGAAATAGAAAATTTGAACAGACGAATTATGAGCAATGAAATTGAATCAGCAATTAAAAAAAAATACAAAAATACAAAAAACCTCCCAACAAACAAAAGTACAGGACCAGATGGCTTCACAGGTGAATTCTGCTGAACACTAAAGAAGAATTAATACCTATCCTCAAACTATCTCAAAAAATAGAAAAGGAAGGAAAACTTCCACTCATTTTGTGAGGCCAACATTACCCTGATACTAAAACCGGATAAAAACACTACAAAAAAAGAGAAAGGAAAAGAAAATAATAGAAGACTATAGTCCAACATCTCTGATGAACATAGATGCAGAAATCTATAGATTTAGAAATCTAAAATATTAGCAACCAGAATCCAACAATACATTAAAGAAATCATTCACCACCATCAAATGGGATTTATTCTAGGATGCGAGAGTGGTTTAATATTTGCAAATCAATGAATGTGATACATCTCACTAACAAGGAGAAGGATTAATAACCATACAATCATCGTAATAGAGAAAAAACATTTGACAAAGTACATCCACTCATGATAAAAACTCTCAACAAAGGATTAGAGGGAATATACCTCAACATGTCCCACCAGGTTCACCCATCCCCCAGCCCCTTCCTTTCTAAAGCCCTCAGTTTGTTCCTGGAGTCTATAGTCTCTCATGAGGAAGAACCAATATTGTTAAAATATCCATACTACCCAAATCAATCTACACATTTAATGCAGTGTCTATCAAAATACCAACAACAGTTTTTCACTGAACAAGAACAAATAATCTTAAAATTTGTATGGAATCACAAAAGACCGTGAATAGCCAAAGCAGACTTGAAAAAGAAAAACAAAGCTGGAAGGATCACAATCACAAATTTCAAGATATGTTACAAAGGTGTAATGATCAAAACGGTATGGTACTGGCACAAAAATAGACACCTAGGTCATTGGAACAGAATAGAGAGTCCAGATAACCTGTGACAAAGTAGGCAAGAATATACACTGGGGAAAAAGATAGTCTCTTCAGTAAATGATGCTTGGAAAACTGGACAGCTACATGCAAAAGAATGAAACCGAACCACTTTATTACACCATATACAAAAATAAACACAAAATGGATTAAAGACTTACATGTCAGACCCGAAACTGTAAAAATCCTAGAAGAAAACACAGGCAGTTATCTCTTTGACATCGGTCCTAGAAACATTTTCCTAGATATGTTTCCTTACTCAAGGGAAAACAAAAGCAAAATTAACTATTGGGACTATAACAAAATAAAAAGCTTTCGCACAACAAAAGAAACCATCAACAAAATAAAAACTTCAACCTACTGAATGGGAGAAGATATTTGCAAATAATATATTTAATAAGGAGTTAATACCTAAAATACATGAGGATCATATACAACTCAACACCAAAACCCCCAAATAATCCAATTAAAAAATGGACAGAAGACCTGAATAAAGATTTTTCCCAAGAAGTCGGACACATGGCCAACAGACACATGAAAAGATGCTCTATATCACTGATTATCAGGGAAATGCAAATCAAAACCACAATCAGATATCACCTCACACTTGTCAGAATGTCTAAAATCAAAAACACAAGAAATAACAAGGGTTGGTGGACAAGAATGTGGAGATAAAGGAACCCTTGTGCACTGTTGGTAAGAAGGTAAGCTGGTGCAGCCACTGTGGAAAACAGTATGGAGGTTCCTTGAAAAATTAAAAATAGAATTACCATATGACCCAGTAATCCCATTACTGGGTATTTACCCAAAGAAAACAAAAACACTAATTCAAAAAGATAAATCACTTCTTTGTTTATGGTAGCATTATTTACACTAGCCCAGATATGAAAGCAACCCATGTGTCCATTGATAGATGAATGGGTAAAGAAGATGCAGTATATAAGAGTGAAATCTTGCCATGCAACAACATGGATGGACCTAGAGCATTTTATACTACATGAAATAAGTCAGACAGAGAAAGACAAATACCGTGTGATTTTGTTATATGTGGAATCTCAAAAACAAAACAAAACAGAAACAGACTCATAAATACAGAGAACAAACTGGTGGTTGCCAAATAAGGGAGGTGAGGGGATGGCAAAATAGGTGCAGGGGATTATGAATACAAATTTCCAGTTATAAAATAAGTAAGTCACAGAGATGAAAAGTATGGCATAGGGAATATAGTTGATAATATTATAATAATTGCATGGTGACCGATGGTGACTATACTTATTGTGAACATTGAATAATGTATAGAATTGTTGACTCACTATGTTATACACATGAAACTAATATATTATTACATGTCAACTGTATTTCAATAATAAATATTTTTAAAATACTTCAAAGAAGAAAGACAAGAGCGTTTACCCTTAAGGAGCTTGTATCTAATAAGATAAATAACCAAGTGATCAAATAACTAATTGCAAATTGTAATAAGTACTTTGAAGAAAACAAAGAGCAGGGATCAGCCAACTTTTTCTGTAAAAGGCCAGGTGATAAATAATTTAGACCTTGCGGGTCATAAGGTTTCTTATGTGCTCTTGTAGCACCAAAATAGCCATACACAATACATAAGTGAGTTGGCATGTATGTTCCAATAAAACTTTACTTACAAAAATAGGTGGGGGACAAATTTAGTCCACAATTCATAGTTTGGTGACCCCTAATAGAGAATTAGGAGGAACGAGTATGGGGGTATTATAGGGAAGGGGAAGATGGTAATTTTGAGATGTCTCTGACATATCATATGCAGATATGAATAGGTAGTTGGCTATTTCAGATTTGAACTCAGAGGAAATTCTGGGATAAAGATATAAATGGAAAGTTACTAGTATAAAGATGGGAAAGGATAAGATGATACTGAAAGAAAATAAAAATAGGGAGGCAAAGAGGGTCTAGGACTGAGCCTCAGTGAACACCTACAGAAGGTTCGCAGTGGGTACGACTCTTAGTTCACAAATTCAGTTGTGCAGGAAATACATTTCTTTACTTTCTTTCAATTGATTTAATGTTACTCTGAGTCCCTGTCCTAATCAGGCTAGCAAGAAGTTCAATAGCATCCATTTGGTACATATATTCCTCCCTATTCTCTCAGTTACGTGAAAGTGAAGGTTTTTATCAGGGACCAAAGACTCAAGGGTTTACTCTTACCCTTGGTACACCCTGGAAGTACCCCTTCCCCAACAAGCATGGTTCTGCCAATTCTAACAGCTTGCCATATTAGAGTCTTTTATGGAGCCAGAACCCCATGATATAGAGTCCAGCCTCTCCAAGTCACCCACTTTCTTCTCCCCCCAGGTCCTGCTGCTTCTCTGGGGCACTAATATGGGATGGAGGTGGCTCCCTGTTATTCTCTGATCCCCGGTCTCTTTCTGATCTGAGTGAAATCTAACCCCTTCCTTTTCTGTTTCTCCTCTTCCCCACTGGGACACCTGGCTTAATCTTCTCACATGGTTTAGAATTTTATTAAAGTCAGGAAATGCATTTGACTTCAACCTCTGCTCTTTGCTCTGTAAAAATTCCCAAGTTAAGGGCCTGACCATCCGATTAAAAAAGAGGAAGGTGGGACATACAGATAATAAAGCAGTTTATATCCTGTCGTCACACCATATGATTAGGGAAGGAGTATGAGATATAGCTGAAAAGTAGATTAGGATCTTTCTGTAGAGATATTGAAATGCCAAGCTGTTGAAGTTTTGGACTTCATCCTATAGTGGACAATGATGATTCTTTACTATGAATGTTCTGGAAATAGTATGGAGGATGATTAGAGGGATAAGCTTCTAAGCCTAGTGACATGGTTTAGGTTTTATTTAGGTTTCCAGAACCCGAAATAGAAAATGCAGTGTAAATGTGAAGCAACATTTCTGAAGATGCTAGAGATGTTCAGGAAAAGAGTCCCAAATTTAGTGTTTAACTTGATAGGGAAGGATTCTGAGGAGTTAAAGGTTAACAGTTTTGAAGCTTACAAGTCACAAGTTTACAAGTTACAGTTACAGAAAATGATATGCCTGACCTTATCTCTCCTGCTAATCTCTCCCTAGCTTTTGACAATGTTAACCTCCCCTCCCATTCTTGAAACTCTGTCCCTGTCTCACCTGTGCTTTGATTGCAGAAGAGCCCCACTTAGTTTTTTTTTTCCACCTAGTTTTCTGCCAGCTAAACTCAGCGAGTTCCTAATTAAATTTTTCATTATCTTTTTTGCAAATGGACTCAACTCTCACATTTCTGTTCATTTAGACCATGTTTTCTACCAGTCTTTGAGACCAAAAACCTAATCTTCATCTTTAATCCTTTCTTTTTTTCTTCATCCTCTCTATGTATGTGTCATCAAGTCCTGCTCTTTATTCCTTCAAAATGATTCTCCTATTTACCACTTTCTTTCCATTTCTACACCAGACTTTTTTTTTTTTACTTAAATTCAATAATACATACAATGTATTATTTGTTTCAGGGGTATAGGTCTGTGATTCATCAGTCTTATATGATACCCAGTGCTCATTACAACACATTCCCTCCCCAATGTCCACCATGCAGGTACCCCATCTCTCTACCACCACCCCTAATTTTAGCATGCACATTTTCTCCTCTTCAATTAAACTGAAAGTTCACTAAAGACAGAGAAAAGACATACTGAGTTTGTGTAAATTCTTGCTCTCTGGTTGATTAACATGTACTTTAAAATTCACGTGGGACATCTGGGTGGCTCAGTTGGTTGAGCTTCAGACTCTGGATTTCGGCTCAGGTCATGATCTCAGGGCCTGAGATGGAGCCCAGCATGGGATTCCCCGTTCAGCGGGGAGTCTGCTTGTCTCCTTCTCTTTCTGCCCCTCCTCCTGCTCTCTCTTTCTGAAATAAATAAATAAATCTTAAAAAAAACAAAAAAAAATAAAATTCTCTTAAACAGCTATAGGTATTTAATAACTTTACTTGAAAGACTCTTTACTATTTTAAGATGGATTCTGCTGATGACCATATTGCAATCTGTAGTTGAACTGGTAATCTCCTGGTTTTAAAACAAGTCTTTCAAAATGCTGTTATTAATTAATGCAAAGCATGATTGCTTCTGGCTTCTTAAAAATTTCCAACCATCACAGGGGAGTCATGCACATGCTTGTGTTTCCATAAAGCCTAAGTGGCTTTACTTTGATATTCTTTCATTTCCTCATCTGCTTTAGCTTCTCTGCCAAAATCACTTTTTTTTTTTTTTTGGCATAGTTTTTAGTAATTAGAACAGCTATTTCCAATGTCATAACTAGGGCAGTGAAACCTAACACAACTGTTGGGGACATGGGGATTTTCCATCTCTCTGATTCTCTTGGAAATGACTTACCAGCCCAGAATTTGGTCTTAGAAGCACTACAACATAGTGGTTATGAAAGTGGCTATGAGATAACTTAGAAAATAGAGATAGTGCAAAAGATCTTTACCATAATACTACTTAGGAATTTTGATTCAAATGAGAATATAGTTCTCTAAATTCGACAATCTGTAAGTAATTCTTCGTTGATGGGTTTTTCTATTTATCTGCAGAACTTCTAATCTTTTGACTTGAGATTTTTCTGAATACAGTTTAGGATAGCTCTAATTAAGTCATTTTCAAAGTGTGATTCCCAGTCAACAGCATCAGCATGATCTAGGAATTTGTTAGGAATGCAAATTCCCGGGCTCCACTCCAGGCAAACTGAATCAGAAACTCTAGGAGGTAGGTCCCAGCAGTCTGTTTTATCAAGCCCTCCAGGGGCTTCTGATGCCTGGCAAAGGTTGAAAACTACTCTTTAAATTCAACATGTTTACTTTGTAGATGAGAAAATTAAGGGCCAGACATAAATGATTTAACTAGCACATATAGCTAATAAGTGCTGTGAATGCATTTATCAATACATTTTGAGGGCAAACAGCTGACATATAAAATTAATTCATAACAGCTTATCATAATATGAAACCTGCTCTTAGTCCAATTTTCCTTTAATATGTAACTTTGATAAGTTTTAGAATTATCCTATTCTAAATCATCTCAGAAGCCCCAAGTCTTAACCTTATCAGCGTGCCTTGCTTTAATCATGTATGTGTGGTGTGCATATGCATATAAAATGTTTTTCAAAACTCCTATGGATAGGAACTATAAAGTTTTGAATTTGCAGTTGGGATTTTTATAGAATTTTTTTCTAGGCCATATTTTATCTTCCCAATTTTCAAAGCTATTCTTATGATAAAGTTACTTACTAACAACAACAAAAAACCCCTCTCAGATTAAAAGTTTATGGGTAGGGGCACCTGGGTGGCTCAGTGGGTTAAGCCTCTGCCTTCGGCTCTGTCTTAGGCTCATGTCATGATCTCAGGGTCCTGGGATCAAGTCCCACATCGGCCTCTTTGCTCAGTAGGGAGCCTGCTTTCCCCCCCCTCCCTCTGCCTGCCTCTCTGCCTACTTGTGATCTCTCTCTCTGTCAAATAAATAAATAAAATCTTAAATAAAAAAGTTTATGGGTAACACATTTTTCAAAAAGATTTTATTTATTTATTTATTTGAAAGAGAGAGAGAATGAGAAAGAGCATGAGAGGGGAGAAGGTCAGAGGGAGAAACAGACCCCTCACAGAGCTGGGAGCCCAATGCGGGACTCGATCCCAGGACTCAGGGATCATGACCTGAGCTGAAGGCAGTTGCTTAACCAACTGAGCCAGCCAGGCACCTGGTAAGACATATTTTATATTTATTTCTTCTTTGTTAAGTCTTTTTTTTTTTTTTTAAGATTTCATTTATTTATTTGACAGAGAGAGATCACAAGTAGGCAGAGAGGCGGGCAGAGAGATAGGAAGAAGCAGGCTCCCTGATGAGCAGGGAGCCCAATGAGGGGCTGGATCCCAGGACCCTGAGACCATGACTTGAGCCGAATGCAGAGGCTTTAGCCCACTGAGCCACCCAGGCACCCCCCTCTTTGTTACTTCTTATTGAACTATTCTAACATATATAAAATCTGCAGATCTAAGCATTCAGTTCAATGGAACTTTGAGAATTGTACACATCCATGTAACCATCCCATAAAATGTTTTCATCACTGCAGAAAATTCCTCTGTGCTCCTCTGCAATCAGTTCTTAACCTATCTCAGCCCTCATAACCACTTTCTGTACTTCTATCACCATAGATTCAATTTTTCTTGTTGTTAGACATAAATTAAAAGGAATCACACAGAATGTACTGACTTGTATATGACTTGTTACACCTAACATGCTTTTGAGATTCATTCATGTTGTGGGTGTCAGTTTATTTTTTTTAATTGCCAATTAGTATTGTATAAATATATCAAAATGTGTTTATCTTACCTATTTCCTAGTAACAATTTTTATCTTATCACAAAAGCAATTCATGCTTAATATAGAAAATTATAGAATATAAATGAAGGAAGAAGAAAATAAGTATTCATAATTCCACTCTCCAGACATAATCACTATTTACTAACTTGTATATCCCCTTTGAATCTTTGTTTATATAAGTTGTCCACATATATAACACATGTAGCTATCATATATATTAAAAAATTCTCATTTTAGATTCAAGTGTTACCACATAGACTCTGCTTAGTGTGTTAAATTGGCACAAGTCTTAGTTGTAACTATTGAATATTTTCTAATTTAAAAAAAATTTAAGATACATGAATACACATTTATTTCCCAAAATTCAAATGACATAGTATATATATATATATATATATATATATATATATATATATATATATATATATATAAAAGGTAAATGTTCCTATTCAATCCCCGATTTTACTTTCCTCCCAGTAGGTAGCCAGTATTAACTATATACAAAGTCTTAACCAAGGTGATATTGATAAGGACCATGAAGTTCTGAATTTATTATCACCTGATTTTTCTAAGTTTTTTTTTTAAGTTTTATTTATTTATTTTAGGGACAGAGAGTGTGTGCAAGAGCAGGGGAAGGGGCAGAGGGAGAGACAGAGGGGAAGCAGATTCCCTGCTGAGCAGGGAACCCCATGGGGCTCAATCTCAGGACCCTGAGATCCTGACCTGAGCTGAAGTCAGATACTTAACTGACTGAGCCATCCAGGCGTCCCTGTAAGTTTTATTTATTTATTTTTTAATTTTTAAAAAAGGTTTTATTTATTTATTTGACAGAGAGAGAGATCACAAGTAGGCAGGGAGGCAGGCAGAGAGAGAGGGGGAAGCAGGCTCCCTGCTGAGCAGACAGCCCGATGCGGGACTTGATCTCAGGACCCTGAGATCATGACCTGAGCTGAAGACAGAGGCTTAACTCACTGAGCCACCCAGGCGCCCCTAAGTTTTATTTTTTAATTTTTATGTTCCAGTTTTGTTATCTATACACCAGTGATCTTTTAGTTGGGATGATATTTAGTTGGAATTAAATTCTTTAATACCAAATAATCATATTAGGACCAGTTCCAGTACTGTAATAGTTTACTATCCACTTCAAAATAATTTTTTAAAATATATTTTCTAGGAGTGAATAGAGTGCTATCTTCATTTTCTTTGATTGTTGAGTGATTTATTCCTATCCGTTGTTGGAAGCCCAGATAGGTATAGCTCTCTCTGTATGTTGATCTTTACTTATATCTAGCAAACCTATTCTTCAATTATAAACTACCTTTCCTCCATTTATACTGATTTGCACTTCTACACCAACCTACCTATATATCGTCATTAAAGTTTAGAGACTATTAATTAGATTCAAAATCTTATTAAGGAATAGAGAATACTATAAATTATTATTTAATTTGCTCCTGAAAGTGCTTTGTTTCATTAACCTTGACAGTTGAAGATGAGGACTTGATTAATGTCTTAATTTGCACTTTTCTGGACCTTTGAGTTCTTTTAGTGCTTTAGAACTATACTTCAGACAAGGTACAGCAGGGTATAGTCCTGACAGGCAGTCTGTTGGCAGGTGAGTCCAGAAACTCCTTGCCTCTCTATACATCACTACAGATTTCAAAGATGATTGTTTACTTTCTTTTGACTTTGAAGTTCATATACCTAGAGGGAAGCAAAATGGAGCTGTAGTGAGTTTTACTTGGAAGTCTACTTTACATTCTTGGTTTTATGGCCAGGACATGCATATTTAGGTGAAATAACATATGCAAAGCTCTGTAGCCTCCCAAACCCAAAGATGAAAGAACTATTCTTCTCTCACAATGGAGCTACTAAGATTTTGTTTTGGTGATTAAATAAGAGAACAATACAATCTTAAGTGTGCAGAGCCCCATAAAGCTTTAGAATTATTTTAAATATTCCATTATAATATTGAAATAACAGTATAAGCTAATATTCAATGAGCCAAGCACTGTTAAAACACTTCTAAATCATCTTTTTAAATTCTGCGTAGGAAGTTTGTTGGTTTATTCTGAGTTCTTATTGAAGGCATTTTCATGTCTTCTTGCTTAGGAGTATGGGCTCTGTCCTAGAGATGAGGTTCAAAAATACTTAAAAGACTGTTGCTGGCCTTAACCTCTTCCAAGGGCAAGCCAGTGAAATTTAGCATTTTTGTAACTGGGAAATGTCCTGCTCTGGGGCACTCCAGCTGATTGCTGGGGCTGTTTTTTTTTCCTGTCCGGTGTCTGCATGCCACTCAAGCCAAGAAAGGAATTCTTTATTATAAATGGAAGTTGACACCTGGATTCCTCCTACTCAGAGCTCCAGCTTCCCCCCAAGTTTGTGTGCATTCTAAGTTCTATACCCAAGGGTGGGGTGACAACTGTATATTGTTGAATAAGACAGGGTACTAACTGAAGTCAGTACTAACTGAAGTCAGCCCTAATTCTGCAGACATCAGTAGTCCCTGGCACGCCATACTGTTGCTCAAAGAAGCTAGGTCTTTTGTTCTAAGGTTTGTGTACCCTCCCCACTTCTCAAAATAGGGACTGCAGTCCGCCTGAACCTGAAAGAGAATTTAGTGATGGTAATCTACTCTCAGGTGTCTACATTCTTGAAAAAGCCCATTTTCTCTTATTTTAAAAATCTTGGCTAACCAGCTACATTCACGTGGTATTTGCCGGACTCTTTCTCAGGTGACTGCTTTGTGTCCTCTCTTGATTTCTTTTCTAAAAAAGGGCAAGTCGTCCAGCAGTGCTAAACGCACCGCCCACCCCAACGCTGTGAGGAAGAGAAACTCCTCTTCTCTAGATACTCCCAGTTGTCGAGGGAGAGGTTGAAAGTACGCTCCTAAAATCCGCCCTTACTACCACCTCTGGTTTATCAATCCTGTTTCCCCGCCCGCCGCTGCAGCCCCAAGGCCTGTTAATCCCGGCACCGGCCAGTGTTGGGAGAAGAGGTGGGGCTGCAGCCTGGAGGGAAGCGGCGCGCAGCGGTGCCTAGTGGCGCTGCCAGGCTGCTCCATCCAGAGTACGTGGCACTACCCGTGGAGAGGGGGAGGGGATTCACCTTTCTCCTCCCCACGCAGATCCTCGGGTCATCCCGTTAGGGCGGGCGGGAGGATCCAAGAGGGAACTGGTGGGTTCGTTGGGTGAAATCTTAGCAGATGAAAACAGTCTGGCAGTGGTCAGCGCACGTCCTACTGTCCACCGATACTCATAGGGAGCCCAGTCTTGGTTCTCCGGCCAGGAGCTACGACCCACTTTGGGGCGACGGGGACGCACTCGCCACCGCGCATGCGCAGAGCGGGGAGCGGGCTCCCGGACTACAGCTCCCAGAGGAACCCGCGGCTGGCCGCAGGCGCCGAGCCGCTGGCGCCATCTTGAAATCTGATCCTCGATCTGCGGGTCTTTGCGTCAGCAGCGGCTGCTGCTGGAGTACCGCGAACCCAGCCTGCTGAAAGGGAGGACGTTGGGGACGCGGCGGCTGGCGGGAGAGACAGCTGGAGGGGACATGGCTGGTTGCGAGCGTAGCCTGCGCTGCTGTCATTCAGCATCCCCCTAAGGCGTTTCTACGCCCGCCCCCTTCCCGAGGGGCGGGGTTGCCCACTCTGGTACCCAGAGCCAGCGCGCGGGTGGCGAAGGTGCGCCCCTGCAGAGTGGGGAGCCCACCGGATTGTGCCATGCCGGCCGGAGGCCTCCGAGGCGGGAGACGGAGCGCAACCAAACGCCAGTGATTGAACACCAAGCAGCAGCCGCCTCAGGGAAGCTCGGCGATCGCTAGGGGGAGAAGATGAAGGAGATTTGCAGGATCTGTGCCCGGGAGCTGTGTGGAAACCAGCGGCGCTGGATCTTCCACACGGCATCTAAGCTCAACCTCCAGGTTCTGCTTTCCCACGTCCTGGGCAAGGATGTCGCCCGCGATGGCAAAGCCGAATTTGCTTGCAGCAAGTGTGCTTTCATGCTCGATCGGATCTATAGATTCGACACCGTTATTGCCCGGATCGAAGCTCTTTCTATTGAGCGTTTGCAAAAGCTGCTGCTGGAGAAGGACCGCCTCAAGTTCTGCATTGCTAGCATGTATCGTAAGAATAACGATGACTCTGGCACGGAAACCAAGGCGGGGAATGGGACGGTTGACATTTCCGGCTTACCCGATGTAAGATACTCTGCACTGCTCCAGGAAGACTTCGCCTATTCAGGGTTTGAGTGTTGGGTGGAAAATGAGGACCAGATTCAGGAGCTACACAGCTGCCCTGCTTCGGAAGGTCCTGGAAACCGACCCAGGAGATGCCGTGGTTGTGCAGCCTTGCGGGTTGCTGATTCTGACTATGAAGCCATTTGTAAGGTGCCTCGAAAGGTGGCCAGAAGTATCTCGTGTGGTCCATCTTCTAGGTGGTCCACCAGCATTTGCACCGAAGAACCGGCATTGTCTGAGGTCGGGCCACCGGATTTACCAAGTACAAAGGTCCCCCCAGATGGAGAAAGCATGGAGGAAGGGACACCGGGATCCTCTGTGGAATCTTTGGATGCAAGTGTCCAGGCTAGTCCTCCACAACAAAAGGATGAGGAAACGGAGAGAAGTGCAAAGGAACTTGCAAAGTGTGACTGTTGTTCAGATGAACAGGCTCCACAGCCTATGTGTAACCACAAGCTGGAGCTAGCTCTTAACATGATTAAAGGTCTTGATTATAAGCCTATCCAGAGTCCCCGAGGGAGCAAGCTTCCTATTCCAGTGAAATCCAGCCCACCTGGAGCCAGGCCTGGCCATATCATGACAGATGGAGTTAGTGACGGTTTCCTTAACAGGTCTTTGAAACCCCTTTACAAGACACCTGGGAGTTATCCCTTGGAGCTGTCAGACCTCCAGGAGCTGTGGGATGATCTCTGTGAAGATTATTTGCCACTTCGGGTCCAGGTATACAAAATGGCTACATAGTGCCTTTCTGATTATGGTTAGCTGGGCTCAGACTTCACATGATTTCTGTCTAGGTCAAGGTTAATATTCTACATCTGAGAAAACTAATCATTGAGCCCATTTTTGCCGAACCTTTGCTTGTGTCTCATTTTAGTAAACGTGATTCACTCAAATAACTGGATTTTCACAGCCCTCCTTGTAACATTATCTATTGGCCTTCCTGGTAATTACCAAAATCACAGAATTTTTAGGCAAGAAGAGATTTTTCACTGACTTTTACCCTATTAAAAAACATTTAATCTAATATCTGGCACTAGAACTCTTTACTCTTACCTCCTCTTCTGTCCCCTACCTCCTCCTTTTTTTGCTCTGTCTTCATTTTTAGATCTGTAGATGTTTTCTCCCATTCCATGAGGGAGTTCTCTAGTTAGTTTTCCCTAGAGCATCATGTTTCATCCCAAAGGTGTGTCTCCAACTGATTAGGGCATAGGGTAAAGGTTTGGGGAAAACCTATTAATCCACCAAAGTATTGTACTATCTGGGCAATATTTATAATAGATTAGTCATTTGAGGACTAATGATGACATGTTCATAAAAGAAATTGGGAATTCAAGTGTCATCATTTAAAACACTAAGGCAAAAACTGTTCACAGCCAGTTTGCCCACGGAGCTCTGCTAAGAGGATGTTTGACCTTAAAAAAGGTTGCCTCCACATTAGGAGAAGGAAAGGAAAAAGTGAATTGGGGTAAATCAGGGGGAGATGAAAGATGAGAGATTGTGGATTCTGAGAAACAAACTGAGGGTATGGAGGGGAGGGGAGAGGGGGGATGGGTGAGCCTGGTGGTGGGTATTAAGGAGGGCACATATTGCATGGAGCAATGGGTGTGGTGCATAAACAAAGAATCTTGGAACACTGAAAAAATAAACTAAAAATATAATAAATAAATAAAAATTTACTAGAGAGGGGGAAAAAAAAGAAAGGTTGCCTCCATTATTGCGTGATAAGAGTTTCATCCATTGTACTCTTGAATTTCTTAGTAACTGGAATATGGCAATTGATCTTAATTTGAGCTATTAATTTCTGCCCAGTTGATTTCATACCGACCATTTAAATTCAGCTACATACAGGGACCTGACAGATGCTATTTTGTTTCTGCAGCAACAGTGAATGCTAATAAGTTCAATTCACTTTGTGAAACATCTGGCAGGTTCTACTTGATACAGATTATTGGAACTTAGCCGAAAAATGGGAGAAATATTTTTAAATTTATGTAAATCTGTCAAAAACACATACAAAGTGTTATAAAAAAGGAAAAATAACAAAAAGTTTTAAATTGTGTTTTTATTTGTTCAAAATGTTTAGAATGCCTATTGCTCCGTATTTCTTTTCTTTTGCTTCCTTTTCTTTCAGTGGAACTTCACAGTTGAATTTGGGTTTTATGGTGTTTCTGCAACCAGACATAGTTGTCACAAACTAAACATGGTGTTTTCATATTAGGATCTGCAGATAGTCTGGATAGGGTAGAAGGCAGCTAAGCCTCCTCCCCCACCCCACCCCCCACCCTGGTCAAATATGGCCAATATTGTAGAAAGGTAAAGAAAATTAGAAAATTACAGGCAAAACAAGAGTTATGTTTTTTTTTTTCTTCCACACCTACTTAAAAATACTGTCATTTGGTGCCTGAATTCAACAAATTTTGGGAGTGGGAAGGATTTTAAAGACCGTCTCATGCAGGCTTTCAATTTAGAGGTAAGGAAATCTCATGGTTTAAGCAACTTAGGAAGAGCCAAAGATTCTTAACCATTCTCAGCCAAAACTTTTTTATTTTGTATATGAAATCACATTTCCTGATATATATGGAATTAAACAATACTTATTTTATTTTATTTATTTTTTTTTTAAAAGATTTTATTTATTTATTTGACACAGAGAGAGAGAGATTACAAGTTGGCAGAGAGGCAGGCAGAGAGAGGAGAGAGAAGGAAGCAGGCTCCCTGCTGAGCAGAGAGCCCGACGTGGGCCTCGATCCCAGGACCCTGGGATCATGACCTGAGCCGAAGGCAGCGGCTTTAACCCACTGAGCCACCCAGGCGCCCAACAATACTTATTTTAAATAAAGAACCTTCTTTCTGTAACCTAAGGATTCCAAGGAGATTCTTTAGGGATCCAGTGAAGAAAATTGGCATCCTAATGAGCACATTTAAACTACAGTAACTCTACCTTTAGGTCAAGTCCCTTTGCTTCATTAAATTTGGACACTGGAAAAAAATAGACCTTTAAAACTGTAATGTGTGATTTTTCTGCTGTCACTTGGGTTACATTCTTTTTACTGTTTATAGAGTAATAAAAACATTGAGAGGAGGGAAAAACATTCAGTCTAAAGAATAATGGCATTTAATTGCTGTGCCATTTTCTCCAATAATTAAGGATGTGGGGGGAAATAGATTAAATTGGGCTCAGAGTGTTTGTAAATAAAATCTGTATTTGGAGCCCCTGATCTGTTGTTTAAGTCTGGGTGACTTTTAAGCTCCCTTAAGGCCTGTTGTGTTTTATGTCCGAACCCAGCCAACTGGGACAGAGGCAGGCTGTTTTTTGCCTATTTCTCTGAACAAATGTGGAAAGAGTAGACATAAATGTAAATTAGTTTTGGTACTTCTGTTTTTAGTTTGTAGAAAGAAAAAACCATGAAAGACAAATTTTTCTTTAGTTAAGTTCGACTACAAATACAAAGAAAAGCTCCCATCCTAAAGAGCAAGGTTGTTCTGTAAGGTCATTTTGATTCCTTTGTTTAATCCTCCACGTACTTATTCTATACACTATGAAATATCAGAGTTCCTTCTGATTGCTTTTTTTCTTTCTCTTCTTTCTCTTATTAAAGAAAAATAGCAACAATGTAGTACTCCTGCTTACTTATTTTCTAGAATTATGCAGATTGACTTATTTGCCTTCCACAATTTATGCTTGAAAACCCAAGGTAGTTTAAATATCTAAAGAAAGATATTAAAGCCTTATTCTAGCTGTTAATTTACTTCTTTATTGTGTGGCCCTGAACTAGAAAAGCCATGATAGGAGGGGTGTGGTCGATTAGTAAACATCAATTCAGCTCTGGCTCATGTGCAGTTTCCTTTTCTATCTAAATTCACAGAGCAGGAGATCTTTGCTCTAAGCCTTGCAACACCAGGGTCTGCCTCTGTGAAGCTATGGAAAATTTATTCCTCTCACAGTTTAGCTACATAATCTAGATCAGGGCCTTTGGAAGGTAGTAGGCATTAGGTGCTGCTCAAAGATTAGGCCTTTAATTTTATGCTAGTAGATAGGTCTTTTGTATCTCCTATTATTAAAGTAATAGGATAGAAAACCACAGCAGTTCCAGAGTTAAGACTTGCTCTTGTGAGGACTAGGAAGTGCCAAGAAAAATGCGATTAATACAGAAGATCTAAATAACTAGCCCAAAGGTCTTATCTTAGGCAGTATCAGGCCTGGAAGCAATTCTCTTTTCTGATGCTGGTAAGCTTTTGTCCTAAATGAGTCAAAGACAGTGTAATTTAAAATTACATTAGTATTGTAAGATGCTTTTAGTAACCTATAGTCTGGAAATTAGCACCGATTCAGCCAAATTGAGTATTACTGATTTCAGGTTTTATAATTGTGATAGAAATGATTGGTTTATGTACTTGATACTTCTCAAGAATTCATTCTGAGCAAGTCAGGGGACTTGGCTAAGTGGTCTTTTGGCAGACTGCTATCTGAAAGGACATTTTTCTGAGATGTTCAATAATAAAGTGTTACAAGTAAAGACTAAACAAACATCTTCTAGCCTTTAGGTCAGTACTTCACATTTACTGAATTAGAGATTTCCTGCGATTATTAATGCGAAGATGGGTTCAGATTAAATCAGATTCATCATGTACTATTCTGTGGCATTCTTTGGCTTTAAAGTTGCTGTTGAAATGTCTTTGTTAAATATCTGTCTATCTATGGTCTTATTTCTAAAGAGCCACCGAAGGATTAGAGCATTAGACTGGACATTAGGAAACAGGCCTGTTTTTATCTGTGTTTGTTTTTGTTCTTGTTCTCTTATTAAACAGAAAGTTTTGGTCCCTACAATATTCCAGGCATTATAGTAGGCAATGGGTTTATATAGAGATTGAAAGATACATTCCCATCTTTAGTGCATCTGGTTTAATGGGACCGTTTTCCTGATTTCATGTGTAGTTTGGGACATTCTTTATCAGATTCTCTAAGTCTCGATTTCTTCCAGTGTACAATGGGATTAGACCAGATGGTTAGTTTATAGTTTCCTTCACAGCTCTGAGATTCTTTGATTTAAAGTGTATAGGGGCCCCTGGGCGGCTCAGTCAGTTTGGCATCTGCCTTCGGCTCAGGTCATGATCTCAGGGTCCTGGGATCGGGGTCCTGGGATCGAGCCCTGTATCAGGCTTTCTGCTTGGTGGGGTGTCTGCTTCTCCCTCCCACTCTACCTCTGTGTGCTTTCTCTCTCTTTCAAATACGTACATAAATAAAATCTTTTAAAAAATAAAATAAAGTAAATAGGACCACCTTCCCTGCCATTTTAAACTTGCAGCTATTTTCTTGAATTCTGCTTGTTATGGTTTAAACTTGAAAAATATTTATAATAGATATCACTAGAAAGGTGATTTACACTGAGGAACTGAGAAGCTGAGTTTTGTAGAGAATGTTTTATCATTAAATCAATGATAAAATTATTTATCACTTAGAATTGTTGTGAATATCTGTTCCTATTACGTCTCCCACGGAGTGACAATTCACAGTGCTTCAGGGCAAGGTTCCCTGTTACACCCACAACAGCAAATACCTCAGTTTCTCTAGGAGTAATCCTTGCTTCTTTTCTCTTCCTCCCTCTCTCGGGCCCTCCAAGCCTGTTGACTCTGCTTTCAAAACATATCCAAATAGATCTATTTCTCTCCCCCGCCATTCCTACCAATATCATCCCAGCCACTATTCTCTTTCATCTCCACTACTGAAGCAGTCTCCTGTGTGGTCTCCCTTTTCCTCCCAGTCCAATCACCACAGCTGTAGTGACCTCTTTAAAATAGAAATACAACCGCATTACTTTTCCCATTTCAATGAGAATGAACTTCAGCTTCATTAACCCTGCTGTAGAAGCTCTGTGTGACCTGGCCCACCCCTGGCTTCCTCTCCTCTGTGCTCAGTCGGCCTCAGCCCTGGGCTAGCCAGTAAGGTAGGCACCAGCCTTACATGGCTGTTGAGCACTTGAAATGTGGCTAGTCTGAATTAAGATATGCTGTACATAAAGGACACCACAAATTTCAGAGACTGAGAATGAAGGCAAGTAAAATATTTTGTTGGTAATTTTTATATTGAATACCTGTCTGTGATAATTCTTTGGATATAATATATTGGCTCAGATAAAATATTTTATTGAAATTGAGTTCATCTATTTATTTTTTACTTTAGTCAATGAAGTTACTACAAAATTTTAAATTACACACATGGCTCACGTTATATTTCTATTGGAAAGTTCTACTCTGACCACACAGACCTTTCTCTCCTGGGTTCATAGCCACTGTAAGCCTTTTTCTTTTTTTTTTTTTTTTAAAGATTTTTTTAAAGGTTTTATTTATTTATTTGACACAGAGAGAGAGAGATCACAAGTAGGCAGAGAGGCAGGCAGAGAGAGAGGAGGAAGCAGGCTCCCCGCTGAGCAGAGAGCCAGATGCGGGCCTCATCCCAGGACGCTGAGATCATGACCTGAGCCAAAAGCAGAGGCTTTAACCCACTGAGCCACCCAGGCGCCCTGTAAGCCTTTTTCATTAGCTGTTCCTTCTGCCTAGATTGTTCTACAGGATTGGCTTTCTTTCCTGCAGGTCTCCATTTAACCAGTTTAAAGTAACTAACTGGTCAACCAACTTAGAGTAACTTTACTGAGCTATAATGTTTCTTGGTTTTACAACATAGGGCGTGTCACTATCTGGTATTTTGTGTATTTCCCTATTCCTTTATTATATTGCTTCTCACTCCCAAATCCCACAGTGCTTTGCATATTATGATACTTAACAACAGATGTTTTAAAAATTTGATAAATAGCATTGGAAGAATAAATTTTTTTTCCCCCCTGAAACCTTTACACTTTCAGTCAGTTGCCGGCAGGAAGGGATTTGAGGTAAGCTCTACTGTCTAGAAGGTGGTAGTCAGGGTTTAAAAGTGTGAAGGAAAGGGAAAATGAACAGCATTTGCCTTTTTCTCTTCCTAATGGATTTAAATTTTTCCTAACTGGAGTAGGTGTGGGGGGTGAGTAGGAAGGGTCAAGGAGAAAGAAGATGGATTTTTCATGCCACAGTGAATTCCTAAAGTTTTATTTTAGTACACTTAGCTCATAATGAATATTAGGTTCAGTTCAGTAAGTTTATCTTAGCCTGATTTATTGTTACATTATATAAACAATACATGTTTTTTTCCTCGTGAATCTTTTTGATGAATTGATATTCCTGTAAAACAAACCTCCTTCCCAGACCATTACGGATTTTGAAATGTATTTTTAATTTTTTTTTACTTTTTATTTCAAAATCCATTTTAATTTATAGAGAGGTCATGAGAAAAATACAGAGAACTCCCAGATTCACAAATTGCTAACATTTATCCAGATTCACAGTTACTAATATTTTGCTACATTTGCTGTTTCACTCCCACTGTCTATATAGACATGTTATTTTCTTTATTCCTAAACCATCTAAGAATTAGTTGCAGATATTAATGAATCTTTATACTAAATAAGCGTATATTTCCTAAGACAAGAACATCTCTTACATAATACAATATAATTAACAAATTTAGGAAATTTAGTATTGATAAAATAGTATAGTCCATATTCAAAAATTTCCCATTTTTCCCATAATGTGAACAGGCATAGTTGAAATATACCTTTTCTAGCTGTTAGGGATGGTAGAGGTTTGATTATTGAATTCCTTGATTAGAAATAGGATAAAGTGCATATTTGGTCATTTTAAGCATTTTCTTTTTTCAATCTTCTCTTTAAACTGAATTATTTGCTTTAACTGAATATGTAGTATTTGTGTGAGTTCACAGGGAAAGATAGGGAGGGGAGCATGGTAAGGGTGGAAGTAAATCAGTACTCTTAGTAAAGAACAAGACTGTCTTTCGGATTTTGTACTGATAATCCGTGCAACGATTTTGGTTTTCTTAGTCTCTGCCAAAAGATGCCAGAGACATTTGAAGATAAGATTTATTGTTGGCTACATTTAACTCAACTTACTTGTCTTGCTGCTTCTTCCTAGCCCTTGACTGAAGAGTTACTCAAACAACAAAAGCTGAATTCAGATGAGACCATTATAACTCAGCAGTCTGTATCTGATTCCCACTTGGCAGAACTCCAGGAAAAAATCCAGCAAACAGAGGCCACCAACAAGGTATGATCAGTCCAGGCCCTTGGAGACAATAGGGCTCCCTGAGGATGTGACTGGCTCTAGCTGAGGCTCTTAACCTCTCTGAGTCGGACTTGGGAGATGGATACTGTGTATTCCTGTTGCTCTAAGGAATATTTTTTTTTAAAGATTTTATTTATTTATTTGACACAGAGAGAGAGATCAGATCACAAGTAGGCAGAGAGGCAGGCAGAGAGAGAGGAGGAAGCAGGCTCCCCGCTGAGCAGGGAGCCTGATGTGGGCTTCAATCCCAGGACGCTGAGATCATGACCTGAGCCAAAGGCAGAGGCTTTAACCCACTGAGCCACCCAGGCGCCCTCTAAGCAATATTTTTGATTAAAACTGTAGTTTTCTTTTTAAGATTTTACTTATTTATGACAGAGAGAGATAGCAAAAGAGACAGAGAACACAAGCACAGGGGAGCTGGAGAGGGAGAAGCAGGCTCCCCACTGAATAGGGAGCCCAATGAGGGACTTGGATCCCAGGATTCTGGGATCATGACCTGAGCCAAAGGCAGACGCTTAACAACTGAGCCACCCAGGTGTCCCTAAAAGTATAGTTCTTTCCTTTATCTCTCATCAAGATTTTAGCCTGCTCTGCACAGATCAGAATTTCTGGTGCCTTTTAGATCTGTAATTAAAACTTGAGTGTAGTGTTTAACTGTATAAGGCACCAAGACAGGAGGTTTATGCTTTTGATTTTAGCTTAACTTCTTACCCCTTTAGGGCTCAAAGAGTCTAACATTTGCTTAGAAGAAAATTTCATCAGTGCCCACAATTTGAATGCTGAACTTCTGGTCTGTTTTACCCTTGTAGTGTTCCATCCTGTCCTAGATAGCAGAGCTCCTTGGTCTATGTGTAAAGGATTCACATGAGGGGCACCTGGGTGGCTCAGTCAGTTAAGCATCCGACTCGTGATTTCAGCTCAGGTCATGATCTCAGGGTCATGAGATTGAGTCCTGCAATGGGTTCTGTGTTGGGCAGTAGCCTGTTTAAGATTCTCTCCCTGCCCCTACTTTCCCACGTACTCTCTCTCTTTCTTAAAAAAATAGAAAAAGAAAAAGAATCCACAGTGACTCACGTGGACAAGTGCCCAGTACAGCTGTCCATTATAGAGAAAGCACAGTACATGAGAATTGAAGCAATTGAATACTGAAGAAAGTATTTCATTTTCCTGCTACTTCGTCTTAATGAATGATTTAAGGTTTTAATGGTTACTACATGTGGGGAAACCTAGATTTGAGAAGGACTTTCTGATTGCATTTGAAGTTAAAAGAAATTGACCTAACAAACTGTTTTTCTTTGCCAAATTCAGATTCTTCAAGAGAAACTGAATGAAATGAGCTGTGAACTCAAGTCTGCTCAGGAGTCATCTCAGAAGCAGGAGGGTACAATTCAAAGCCTCAAGGAAACTCTGAAGAGCAGGGAAAATGAGGTAAATACTGTCAGTCAGGGACGCGTGAGGAAATGGTTTGTTCCATCAAAGTAGACACGTAATCTGTATTTTGTAGAAACAGATCGTCAGACTAACAAATATGAGCCTAGAGAAACCGTAGTGTAATCTAAATTGGTATTTCTAAAATCTGTACAGGTGAGATAATGGAATTTATTTTTGGTTTACTAATATGTCCGGTACTCCCTGTCTCATTTTCAGACTGAGGAGTTGTACCAGGTGATTGAAGGTCAAAACGACACGATGGCAAAGCTTCGAGAAATGCTGCGCCAAAGCCAGCTTGGACAACTTCATGTACGTGAGGGTCACACAGGAGGGGGTGAGACTGCAGTTGAGGAAGTGCCGTGTTCAGTCATGGTTTGGGTTTGGTTGGTCTTCTCAGTGGCTCGGTGCTTGCCCTCCTTGTGAGTATGATTTTTCCTCTTTTTTCAGAACTCAGAGGGTACTTCCCCAGCCCAGCAACAGGTGGCTCTGCTTGATCTTCAGAGTGCTTTGTTCTATAGCCAGCTGGAAATACAGAAACTCCAGAGGGCAGTGCGGCAAAAAGAACGCCAACTGGCTGATGCCAAACGATGTGTGCAGTTTGTAGAGGCTGCCGCCCACGAGAGAGAACAGCAGAAAGAGGCATCCTGGAAACACAACCAGGTAAATTGGCAGTCGTTTTGTAGCCTGAGATGCTGACTTTGCCCTGATAATAACTTTTTATCAGGACGGTTTGTGTTGAATCCTTCAGTCCCTGGCTTAATCAAAAAGTTCAGTTTGACATTTATTGCCCTCATACCACCTGCCAGAGACTGGGCTGTGTTCCAGGAATACAAGAGTCGATATCACAAGCTCTTCCCTGAAGTTACTTGTAGTTTAGTATGAGAAAGTCACAGAAACAGAATTTTCGTGTAAATACTGAAATGAGCAAAGGAGGTGTGTTTGGGTCCTATAGGAATATATAGGAGTTGCTGAGGAAGGGAGGCAGGGAAGGCTTCATGAAGGAGGAGCTATCTGGGGGTTATTCTTGAAAGGTGGGTAAAGTTTAGCAAGACAGAATAGTGGGGAACACCAACCAAGTTTAAAGGAATGGCATGCGCGATTATCTGTATCTTTTTTAAAAAAAATAAAACATAATTCTTAATTGGTTCCTTTATCTTGTTAGGTTAGAGCATGTGGTATCAATTTTTTTTAAGATGTAAGAGGATGATAGAAATATTCTATCCTTGAGCTTATCCAGGGTTACAGTGGAACAGAGTTCTGTTTAGTAGTTATATAGATCTATCATTTTTAAACTAGAGAGTAAGTATTGAACTATATAGTATGAAATTTACATCTTCCTGCCATTCACAGTTCCCACAATTTCCCATATCCTATTTGATTCGTGTATACTATTTCTAGAGTAATTGTAAGAATGGCACTTTTCTGCTACTTTATATTCTGTATGCCTTGAAAGTTTTAAGGCCTCCCTATCTACTAACCATATGAAAATTTTAGATTGTTTGAAAAAAGGAATCTGTTTAATTCAGGAATTACGAAAAGCCTTGCAGCAGCTCCAAGGAGAATTGCAGAGTAAGAGCCAACAGCTTCGTACCTTGGAGACTGAAAAATACAATGAGATTAGAACCCATGAGCAACACATTCAGCACCTAAACCACAGTCTGAGTCACAAAGAGCAGCTGCTTCAGGTGAGTCTACATAATGATTTTAACAAACTGGGCTCACAGAGCTCTGAAAATTCTGTTCACATAATCTCGGATTAGTCCACCTGTGTTGAGAAACTACATGTAGAGCATTGAGGGGTGGGAACCAGGAGGATTCAAAATAAGTAAAAAGTACAGTTCATGAACCACAGTGCTAACCAGCAAGGGTATGAGAAAAGAAATATTGACCTGAAAGACCTAAGCAATATTCAGCAAGTAGTTACTAAACACTTCTGTGAACCAGATACTATACTAGGGGCTGGGAAGACAGAAGGGATGACCATTGTTTTCAGTCTAGTAGATGAAGACACCTGTATCGAAATTTCCAGTTACTTACATGATAAAATGAATGTCGGAGGGAAAATAACTGAACACTGAAGAAGACTGTGATGGGTCTCCTGCTCTAAGCTTCAGTCTCATTGAACCCCTTACATTTTGCTGAGCATACAGTTTTTTCATAGTGTGCGTGTATTGGGCATGCATTTTTTTCTCTGATTGAAATACCCCACCAGCTTCACTTGGGAAGCTCCCAGTCCTTAAGGCTTAGAGCAAATGTAACCTCTTTTGTGAGATCTTTAATGACACCTTCAGGCAGATTTAGACAGTGCATCCTGTATTCCCAAGCAGACACACCATATATACATAATGTGTATATAAATTCATACACACGTGTACACCTGTGTACAATAGTTAATGATTTGTATGTCTGTTATCCCCACTAACCTGTGTTTTCCTTGAGAGTGATCACATTTTGTTTTTTATCCTGAATAAGAGGTTGTTTGGCAAAGCGTAGGAATTCGATGTGTATTGGATAAGTGAATAAAGGGAAATATTTTTTGGTCTCATTAGGAATTTCGGGAGCTCCTGCAGTATCGAGATAAGTCAGACAAAACCCTTGAAGCAGATGAAATGTTGCTTGAGAAACTTCGACAGCGAATACAAGATCGAGATGTTGCTCTAGAGGTATGCATCTTAATTTTGCTTACAGCGCTATGGATTATTCTATTCACATAGGTACTTAGAAAGACGTGTCTACTTAATTTCCTGCTTTTTGGAGCTGGTCTTCCCTTCCTTTATATTTTTATTGAATGAGTGTGATCACAATAGTGAATCCTAAACAGCTTTAGGATCCTTATACTGTCCTTGCAGCGGGCTATAGATGAAAAGTTCTCCACTCTGGAAGAGAAAGAAAAAGAACTGCGTCAGTTTCACCTTGCCTTGCGAGAACGAGATCACGACTTAGAGAGACTGCGTGGTATTCTGTCCTCTAATGAAGCTATGATGCAGGTAAGAGCACAGTCTGCATGGTTTGATATCTCTCTCCTGCTTGGATGCTAAGCCCGAAGCATCAACCTTTTCCCTCATTTTCTGAAAACCAAGGTATTCGCTTTATAAGAGAAAAAATACAAAAACAACAAAAATAGTTATCCATCATTGTAGATTAGGAAGTGAGAAGTGTTAGTACTTCTGCTGTGGAGTTTGTAGGGGAAAGCAGTGAATATGGATTTCTAGACATCCTTTCTGATTTGTTTCTAATCCTCGTCAATACCTATACTTTAACATATGCATTGCCCATACAGCTGTTACACTTTTGTTTTCTCATTAATATTATATGCATATCCTTGTATAGCCACAGTCGGAACACTTGATTATTAATATTTACTGTGGGCTATATTTGGATATGTATTTTAAAGCTTATATATTTAACCATCTGCCACTTCTTAAAGAAGTCCTTCACTTCCTCTTTAGCCTAGCCTGCCCCCTCAAAAATACTTCATTTACCGTATACATTATATTTATTTCCCTAATTTAATTAAATGAGAGTTTCTAAAACCAAAGAAAAGATTAGTTTTTCTTTCTCATTGTTAGATCTGATACAAAGTTTTCTCCTTTGACAAAAAATCGATACTTTAGGAGATAATTTGAAGGCAGATCAAGTTTCTTATTTATCCTGCTGAGTGTGGGGTGGTCCTTCGACTTATCCTTGCTTTCTTTGTTACCGTAGAGTATGGAGAGTCTCCTGAGGGCCAAAGGCCTGGAAGTAGAGCAGTTGTCTGCCACCTGTCAAAACCTGCAATGGCTGAAAGAAGAAAGGGAAACCAAATTTAGCCATTGGCAGAAGGAACAAGAAAGTATCATTCAGCAGTTACAGACATCTCTGCATGACAGGAACAAAGAAGTGGAGGCAAGACTTTACTCAATTAAAGGCAGTTGGTTTAGTGATTACATGATCTCAGTCTCGGATTGGGACTCTTTAGGTCTGGGGGGCCAGTGACCCAAGTCCTAAATTCTATCCTGTGCCTGGGCAAGTCATTGGCTTTCACTGGGACTTTTTTCCTTCTATCTCTAAACTCAAGGTGACAATTATCTTTCTTAAGTCATGTGAGAATTAATGAGAGTGAAAACATGCACCTCTATAATATGATAGCTGACCTCTGTTGGTGATGGTGCTCACGCTTGTTAGGCACTGTTATAATTGCTTGGTGAATGCTAACTCATTGAAACCTGACAAGTCTATGAGGTACGTATTATTATCCTTCATTTACAGGCAAGGAAACAGACTTCTGAAATGAAATACCTTGTCCAAAGTAACACAAATAATAAGTGACAGAGCCAGTAAGCCGCCCAGGCACTGTGATTCCACAGTTTTAACCACCCTCTGTAGCCTCTCAGTGTAGAAGTAGGAACTTCATCACCGTGCTAAGAAATACAGTGCTCATTATTCTTTTTCAGTGTATCATTTTGTGTTGCCCTTATAAAAGTTATACTGGGGAGAATATAAATACATGGACTGCGTGTCCATTTATCTGCATCTGTTAGGTACCCGGAGCAAATAGGGAAAGGGCCTACTTCAGAAAACAATACGTAAGTTGCCATTATAAATGTTTTTCTGTATTGTTAGTGTTCATTCATTGAGCATGTACTTACAGCCTTCTGTGTACCAGGCCTGTGCGAGATCTGGGAAAACAGGAGAATAAAACATGGTACTTGTTCTCCGGAATCTCATAGCTCTTCTATAGCAGATTCTTATAAATCCCTTGACATGTAGTAGAGGGAATTCTTTCCTCCAGAACTTATGCTGTCCCTTCTGTATTAGGATCTTAGTGCCACGTTGCTCTGTAAACTCGGACCAGGGCAGAGTGAAGTAGCAGAGGAGCTGTGCCAGCGCCTACAGCGAAAGGAAAGGATGCTGCAGGAACTGCTGAGCGATCGAAACAAACAAGCAGTGGAACATGAAATTGAGATTCAAGGCCTGCTTCAGTCTATGAGCACCAGAGAGCAGGAGAGCCAAGTAAGGACTAATGTTCAGACCAGAAGAGTGTCAGTGTGTTTATAGTCCTTGAATAGGGAAACTTTGAACATTGTAGCGTGAATATGTGTCATTCTGTTCTGTTAGGGTTTCTTCCTTCAGTCTGTTTCCTAGATTATAGTTTTACATCCATTACCAGAGCATGCAATATTTGTAGAGCACTTTGCATTGAGAAGGGCACAGAAACAGTACACGTACCCATTAACTTCACGGAAAGGAATACAAGGTTCTGGAGTGTTTTGATTCTAAATTCTCAAGACTTGAGTGATATTTTCTATTTCTAGCCAAGCTGTGGGAAAACTTATACACTTGACATATTTTTTCTCAGTTCTTTTTTTTTTAGATTTTATTTATTTGTCAGAGAGAGAGAGGGAGAGAGAGAGCAAAGCAGGAGGAGCAGCAGACAGAAGGAGAAGCAGGCAGAACAGGCTCCCTGCTGAGTGGAGCGCCCAATGCGGGCCTCGATCCCAGAACCCTGGGATCGTGACCAGAGCCGAAGGCAGATGCTCAACTTACTGAGCCACCCAGGCTTCCCTATTTTTTTTATTCTTATAAAATATGAATTATCTTAAGAGGAAAAAGATTGTGTTTTTTTCAAAGGCTGTGATGAGAATATATAATTTATAGTAACATGGGGTATATTAATCTTACAGTACTGATACACAGGTATTTCATATTCATATACATAAGAGATCTTGGTATGTTCTTTATTATGTTTTTTCCTGTAATAACTTCTACAGATTTTTATTCAGGTAAATTAATAATGTACTGTTACCTCTAAGATGGTTACGTCCAAATCCCTAAAGGGCCCAAATTTTACTTAATAAAAATGTAAGGTTATTCTTTTATTTCCCTTAGAAATTGTGACAAGAGCTCAGCTTCTCATTAAAGCAGGTGTAATTGTCCCCAGAAACAGTGAATGCTGATACAGCTAGTATAGTCCTGATTCATCATCTTTTACCCCCAGTAATTTTAGCCTTAGTTTATTGTTTCCAGATTTTCTGATTAAATGCAGACTTTGTGGTAATGGTCACAAATAATGTTCTAGATCTTTTCCTTACTCTGCCATCATCTGTCATAGAAAAGTGGGATTTGAAATGAAATAAACTGGGTTTGGTGGTTTTGAGGTTCAGATTCTCCTGATTGTATGGTCTGATAAAAATGTTTCCGTGTAAATGATTCATTCAATAAATGTGCATGGAGTGCTTAGTGTGTGCCAGACACTGTTCTGGGTGCTTGTGAATCAGCAGAAAACATTATAGAATCTGCACTTAGGAAACTTACACCTGGTTGATAGACAATGAACATATATCAGAAAAGGGTAAGTGCATTGTAAAAACTTAGCAGGACAACGAGAACTGGGAGTAGAGAAAAGGAGGCTGTTTTAGATAGGATATGCAGAGGAGGCCAATCCGATAAGGTATCAGTAGGCAAAGATATAAAGGTCCCAAATCAAACAAGTGCTTGGGTAAAGAATATCCAGGCCATAGGCACATGTATCTTGGAGTAAAGGATATCTGCTATCCCACTTCAAACCAGAATCTTAATACCTTAGCCTGATAGAGTTCTGGCAGAGCCAATTTCAGATTGTTTGATCTGTAATAGGTATGTTATATTCAGTTTTTCCAATGTTCTTCCCCTGAGAGACTTTCTTTCCACTCATCCACTGTTTTTCCCTGTAATGGAAAGCAAGGGAATTATTTTGGGGGGGCTCCACTAACTTTTCATAAACGGTTGACTTTTTTTTTTAAGATTTTATTTATTTATTTGTCAGAGCGAGATTACAAGTAGGCAGAGAGGCAGGCAGAGGGAGAGGAGGAAGCAGGCTCCCTGCTCAGCAGGAAGCCCGATACAGGGCTCGATGCCAGGGCCCTGAGATCATGACCTGAGCCGAAGGCAGAGTCTTTAACCCACTAAGCCACACAGGCACCCCAAACAGTTGACTTTTAATGAGTGACTTCAGAACATAAATTTTATTTTCTAGAGTATCTTTCTAACGATGTGTGTGATTTCCTTACTAGGCCGCTGCAGAGAAGATGGTACGAGCCTTGATGGAAAGAAATTCAGAATTACAGGCCCTGCGCCAGTATTTAGGAGGGAAAGACTTCATGGTGTCCCAAGCAGTCCTTTCTAACCAACCCACCGAAGTTACCTCCAGCAGCCCCCATCTTGGAGAGCAGACTGATCAAGTAAGAATTATGTGCTTATGTAAATGTTCATACCAATTGCCTTTTCTTTCTGTGTTGGAGGCATAAGTTTGATCATTTTTATACCAAATTGTGTGAGAACATTCCAGAACATTGTGATCATGGTTCCATACCTTTCTAAATCCCCTGACTTTTCTGATTTTTAGGGTTCAGTGCATATACCCTCCAAAGATGATAGCATTTCGTTGACTGCCAAAGGGGATACCAGTATGCCCAGGTCCTCATTAGGTAAGTATCAAATGTAATTTCACTATGGAATCTTACGTCTTTTCTTTCTGTAACTCTGTTAATAGGTTCAGCCAAGACTGTCTTTTCCTACCTTAATGGAAAAAAAATAAGTTTAGATTCCCCCTGAAAGGCTGAAGACATGTCTCTTCTAGAAAAAACTACCCGTATTATATTGAATTGAGACTGTTGTTTTGGGTACAGTTTGGCCCAGGGAAACTGCCTCCCGATTACTCTTTCCAGATAGCTTTGTAGGGGTTCAGAAATGCAGGAGGTAGTGTTTCCAAACCTACACAACAGAACCGTGGGGCTGACATCTTCTCCTGGGTATCTTTTAAGCAGGCCAAGGCTTCTCATAGTAACTTGACATAACCTACATTACAGTGTTGGGAGGGGGAGGCAGTGTACATTAAGTTATTTGCCAAGATCATAGCCATCTAAGAGATGATCGTAGGCCTTGAACTCCCTAAAAACAAATGAATTCTGATTTACTTATGATTTTTTTTAATGATACTAAAGAATGCAAGGGGGCGCCTGGGTGGCTCAGTCAATTAAACATCCAACTCCTGATTTCAGCTCAGGTCTTGATCTCAGGGTTGTGAGTTCAAGCCCCGTGTTGGGCTCCATGCTGGGCTGGGCAGGGAGCTACTTTAAAAAAAAAAGAAAAAAAGAATGTAAAAATTTTGTGCCTGTGTTACAGTGTAAGGTATTATGGAATTCCATAGTTAAGTCATGCAAATAGTTATTTTTTTTGTAGGAAAACTTTGTTAGTCAAAGAGTAAAGAATGCTGGATTTAATTTACTCCCTATTTACCTTTTTCAAAAAGTACCTTTCCGCGATTTTTTATTTTGCAAATTTCAAACTTTTAGAAAAGTGGCAAAAATCATACAGTGAATACCCATATAGACTTTTATTAGGATTCACCACCTATTAACATTTTGCCACATTTGCATTATTTCTTCACGTGCACACACACAAATAGAATGTTTTTTCTAAGCCACTTAAAAATTACTTAGATATCATGACACTTCATTTCTAAATACTTCATTATGTATTTCCTAAGGTCAAAGGCATTCTCCTACATAACTACAGCGTAATTACCACATTCAGGAAATTTAACTTTGGTGTAGTCCTGGTTCCTAATGTACAGTTCATACCCAAAGTTCTTGTCCCAGGAACGTTCCCGATGGTTGGGTTTCCCCCTATAGGACCATGCAAGCATTTAGTTGTCATGTCTCGTTAGTCTCCTTTCGTCTAGGACAGTTTTCTATCCTTTTTTGTCTTTTTTGACATTGGCATTATTTATTTATTTATTTATTTATTTATTTATTTTATTATTTTTTTTAAAGATTTTATTTATTTATTTGACACAGAGAGAGAGATTACAAGTAGGCAGAGAGGCAGGCAGAGAGACAGGGAGAGGAGGAAGCAGGCTCCCTGCTGAGCAGAGAGCCCGATGCGGGCCTCGATCCCAGGACGCTGAGATCATGACCTGAGCCGAAAGCAGAGGCTTTAACCCACTGAGCCACCCAGGCGCCCGACATTGGCATTCTTTAAAACTCTGGGCCAGCGAATGGCCCTCAATCTGACTCTGATTGTTTCCTCATGGTTAGATTCAAGTTTAACATTTTTGGCAAGAATACTGCAAGGGTGAGGTCTTTCTCAGTGCACACGTCAGGAGCACATGATAGAAGTTTGTGTTTTCCTCAGTTAAGGTTGTATCTGTCAGACCTCCGCATGGCGAAGGCTCATTTCTCCCTCTGTGTCGGTGACCTGCTGCCCAGCAGCCTGAGCGGTTGGTTGACTGTCTCCCCACAGCCACTCACCCAGGGCTTCCAGCATCCCGTCAGCCTTGCTGATTGGTAGTTTACATTGGTAGTTTAAAAAAGTGATTTCTATTTCTAAAATTTCTTTCTGTTTATTAGCACGTGTTCTTTCATAAAGAGGTGCTCTTTCCCTATTCCCCCCACCCCATTTTTTTATATCAACGTGTTCTAATGGATTCTTTAAAAAAAAATCATTTTATTATGTTTCTGTCATTATTCCATTTGATGCCCGTATTACCCCCGATTTGGCCAGTTGGGGCCCCTTCAAGCTGCTCCTCTATCCTTTTGATGTGTCGTCATCAGTTCTTCAGCACTTCCACACTTGCTGCCACAATAAGATGTTCTGTGATCACCTTTCCCTTTCCCTGCCTCAGCCCTGGAACTGCCCATTCCTCCTTCAAGGAGCCCTGGTTCCTTGAAGTTGGTAAAGTGGGTAATGGCATTTAGGTATTAATATCTGGGCATGTGATGGGTTCATAGCCACAGGTATGGTCATTGGCTTTTAGGCCCCTTTAGATGAACAGAGATAAGGGGCGTCTGTGTGTGTATTTGATACTGATTTCACTCATTCTAATTTAATGCCACAAGTTCTTTCTTTGCCTGATTTTGTATTTGTATCTGCCTTTTCTTTGACCTTGAGAAACCTGGTTACCTCTATCATGAATATATTTACCCATTCACACAATACACAAAAGTTGTTTAGAATTGTTTCATGAATGCCACTATCAACAATAAGTCTATTAAATAATGTTTAAGGTTTATTATTTTTTAATCTTTAGATTATCTCCCACTGAGAGTATACAGTTAGAATAGTGAGTTCAAAAAATTATTTGAATTTTTAAAAATTCTGGGTGCTTATATTATCTGTTATATAGGTTCATTTATTTATGTTAATATTCAGTTTTAGGCTTTTTCTTCCCCATTATTATTGAACTAACTTTACACATTAAAATAAAACATTAATGTGGTTCAAAACTTAAATATATAAAAAAGTATGCTTAGAAGACCCATTAGCTTCCCTGACATTTCTCTGTGGTTTTCACCCCTCCCTTGAAGGCAACCAATTTCATTTATAGGTTATCCTTCCTGTGTTTGTTTTTGCAAAGTAAGAGAGCAATCCTATGTCTATATGTGATGTGTATGTGTGTCTTCTTATTTCCCCCTTTCCTAAGATAACACAGACTATACTAGATGTATTCTTTTGTACCCAACTTGTTTTACGTAACAATATATCTTAGAAATTATTCTGTATCAGTTCATAAACAGTTTTCTTCTTCTTTTTTACAGTTGTATGTAGTACCTCATTGCATGGATATACCATTGATTTGGTGTTTTGCTATTACAAATGATGCTGGAAAGAACAATCTGTGCATATATTTTTGTTGTGAGATTGTGTATTCAGAATAAATTCCACAGAAACAAAGCAGCAGAGGTCAGTGATGTTATAGTGATTAAAATGAGTGCTATGTGGTCATTTTTAGGAGACTTGGACACGGTTGCAGGGTTGGAAAAAGAACTGAGTAATGCCAAAGAGGAACTTGAACTCATGGCTAAAAAAGAAAGAGAAAGTCGGGTGAGTGTTCTAGTGACCTTAATTTCAAAATTCCTATTATTTTCTTCCAAAATAGTTTATATTTAAAAGAGTATGGCTGCCCAAGTATAATATCTAGGTCCAAATGCAGAGTAAGGCTTTTTTCCTTTCTGGAGAAAAATAGAAATTGGTGTAAGTATACATTTTCTCAAAAGATGCTCTTATTTTTATAAATGGAGACCATTGAACTTGAAGTGCTGAAAAGACAAAGGCCTTTTTGCCACTGCAAATTGGAGCAATTGTAAAGGACTTTTGAAAAAGTGAGATACTGTATAATTGCTGCTTGGACTTATGACGTTAGATCCATGAAATTACTTTAGAAACATGGAACGGAGGAATTTTGGGATTTTGGGAATGTTTCCTTTGGGAACATTCAATAATGTTCATTGAGTACTTGCTCTATGCAGTGTACTGTTCTGGGTACTTAAATTAGCACTAAACCTTATAGCTCTGCAAACTAAGTGGTTTTGGCCCTATTTTATAGATAAAAGAGGTGAGACACTGATTTTTTTTTTTTAAACATGGAGTTAGGTAAAGGGCGCCTGGGTGGCTCAGTCGGATAAGCGTCTGACTCTTGGTTTCAGCCCAGATTATGATCTCAGGGGTGTGGGAGTGAAGATTCTCTCCCTCTGCTCCTCTCCCCACCTGTTTATGCAGGCTTTCTCAAAAAAGCAAACCAAAACAAAACCATGGAGATGGGGAATTGTCATATAACTAAGACATACCAAAGCAAAGATTTAAATTCAGGTCTTTTGTGACTCAAAATACTTGCTAACACGTCATTATTTAGAGCAGATCATTTTTCCATTATGCTGTATTTCTAGCAATAGACTTCTCATGAATTTTCTTAGATGAGGCCTCTCGGCCTTACAGAATCCCTTCTCCTTCTTCCTCCCGTTACAGCGATTTTACGTCCAGCTGTGATGTGGAAGAAGTATTAGGGCCACAGGACAGAGTTACCAACTAAAACTAAAAGGCTTTATGATACCAGCGCATCTATTTTAGAGGGTCAAAAGTACATTAAGTTTACCTGGCTGGTCTACTTGGCTTCTCAGATTTGTTCCACCTCTTTGCCAGAGTTAGATCTAGAATATAATATCTGTATTCATATTTATGGTGAAATTATCTTATTGTACCTCTTAATTTCTCTTCTCATTACTATATTTCTTAGAACCAGCCTCCTGTTAAATGACTCAAGTTTTGAGGATATGAAATAGTGTGGCTTTTAAAAATACCAGTTTTAAAAATCCCCTAGCTTCTCTCCTTTTTTGGGGTTTCACCCTAGCCATTATCTGATTACTCATGTCGGAGATTTCGGTTTCCATGTGCCTGTTCCTGTTTTTCTCATCTATATTTGATTCTGAGTAGTGATACTTTTTGGTTCTCTCCTGTTTGGGGGATCATAAAATTAAGGACTATGAATGGTTATTTTGAGTGAGTTATATTTAGCTGTATTGTTTATTTTTGTGTCCTTAATCAATTACCAACCTTTCAGCATGATGCCATATATATACATTATCACATTTCCTCTGATACTATATGTATACCAAAAGCCATGTCAATTTTCCTGATTTTTTAAGCTTTTCCCCTACTGTCTTGAAATCACAGTAGTAGTGGAAGTAGTAGTTAACATTCACTGATTGCCTACCAGGCGCTTTTAAATACATTTTCTCTATTCTCACATAGCCCTGAAAGTAGGTATTATTTCCGTTTTACAACTGAGGAAACTGAAGCTCAGGTTAAATGTCTAATGGGGAGATTATGCCAAGATTTAAAACCCAAAACCCATGTCTGCCTGACTGCAGACCTTTATCTTGCTGCAATAATGTTTTCTTTCTCGTGTTTGAATTTTTCTTATATGGAGCAAATACCTAGCTATATAATGATAGAGGTCTCTGAAGAGGGCCTAATAAGTAGCACTCCTTTTCCCATACCCAAGATCTGAATAAACGGAGAGTTAAAGTAATGGCAGATAGTTTGGTATTATGTCGACTGCATTATTGGTAAAGGCTTAGGTAGAGAATGTAATGCAAGAACTAAGGGGCCTGCTAGCCAATTCCCCAGAATTAGGTAGACTTATCTGCCTAGTCACAGACGACACCAGGCCTTGGCAGACCACTCTACATGGTGAGGAAGAGCCTGCTCTTGGGGAAGCAGAGGCAAAAACAGGCTTCCTGCAGGCAGGTGTCTCCCAAAAAGACAGTTGGAGCTAAGTCAAGCATGCCTGGTTTATTCTTCCCCAACATACCATTCAGATAAGTCCCTTTACCTGCCTGGGGCTGACTAACGGGGTGGAGAAAGGTCAGGAGTTCCATTAACTGAGTCCTTCAACTTGGAAGGACATGGGATAAGCATTTCTTTCTAACATGACACAGGAGCCCAGAGGATGAAATACTTTGTGTGGTTATGTCATCACGAGCCCACATAGTGAACTATCAGCATTGGTGGAATTCAAAGTAAAATTTTTACTGCTTGTAACTTCTATTTTATATCTTAAAGAAACAGGTGGTGGTTTCTTTAGGAAGCTTGGTTATACCTTAAACTAGCTGTGTGTCATCTGTCTTCTTTGTCACACCTGTTTCCTTTAATTATTTCCAAATAGTTCCTTACATGGGGCGCCTGGGTGGATCAGTCGGTTGAGTGTCTGTCTCTGGCTTAGGTCATGATCCTAGTGTCCCAGGATTGAGCCCCGCATTGGGCTTCTCCCTCTGCCTGCTGCTTCCCTGCTTGTTCTCTCTCTCCCCCTCTCTCTGACAGATAAATAAGTAAAAACTTAAAAAAAAAAAAGTTCCTTACAATGTGTACTTCCGAAAACCTTGCCATTACCATAAAGAATATATGGATGTGTAGAATCTGCGGGAAAGGCATTATAACCTCGTGTTCTGAGTCTGCTTCCTTAGGGTCACATTCTGGATCTCCCCCTTCCTAGCTCTGTGACTTTGAACAGGCTCCTTAATTTCTCTCAGCCTCCTCTGTAAACTGGGGAGTAGAAGAGGAGTGATCCTGTAGGGTTTGTGGGAGGAGTCACTCATCTGCTCATGGTGACCCATTTCTTAAGCAGCATAATAGACTCTTTAGTTAAACAAATTTGAAATGTTTTCTAGTGCTAATTAAAGTGGAGCACATCCTTAAAGCTACCATTACCACTCCCCATAAAACACCCTTTGGTACCCCACCGTGTGCTTTATTCATCTGACCTAGTCGAGCACTTGTCATGTTCTTGTTGGCACTTGCATGACGGGCTGATGGTGATACAGTAGGGAAGAACTTTGGCCTCAGGGTTAGAATGTGAACGTGACAGATGTTGTGTCCTCTACGCACTGACTGCAGAATCTCTTCTCCCCACAGATGGAACTTTCTGCACTACAGTCCATGGTGGCCGTGCAAGAGGAAGAGCTGCAGGTGCAGGCTGCTGACGTGGAGTCCCTGACCAGGAACATACAGATTAAAGAAGACCTCATAAAGGTCCTTCCCAGCTTTCTCAAGATCCCTGCAAATGATTACAGCTCAGAATACCTGTAGGGCAGCTTCAAACAACATTTGGATACCCTGAGTCCCTTGGCTAGTCCTTAGTTCCTCGATACACTGTCAGTTTGAGCCTCTTAATATCACCATATTCTCTCTGACTTGTATTGGGTTCCTGAGATTTCACAAAGAATGTACTGTTTCATATGGCTGATCTATATTCTGCTTGCAAGTACAGCAGACTATTTCAGCGACCTCTGCTCCCTTGCTCCTCTGCTAAATAGCCATTGACAGCCCTGAGATCAAGAGTTTCATGCTGCACTGACTGAGCCAGCCAGGCGCCCCGCATTTTTATTACTAGTTTTTTTTTCTTGACTTTTAGGACCTGCAGATGCAACTGGTTGATCCTGAAGACATACCAGCTATGGAACGCCTGACCCAAGAAGTCTTACTTCTTCGGGAAAAAGTCGCTTTGGTAGAATCACAGGGTCAAGAGACTTTAGGAAATCGAAGACAACAAGTAAGTCATTGGAATATAAACCTTATTTTTACTGTGAAGCAAACGGTGGAAAAGCTGTCAATCGCAGTGATCTCTGAAGGGGTCTGTTGATGGAACTTCACAGAGAATCTGTGCTCTGAAGTTACCTCGCCTTGGTCAGCCTCAGCAGGAGATGCCCCTAACATTTGCTCTTCCTTTCTAGCTACTACCCTGAGGCTGATCTCTCTTCGCTGCCAGACTTTTCAAAAAGACCTACTTGCCTGTGCTCCCTGCCTGTTATCCTCTCTCTCATGAACTACTCGTTTCACTCCAGTCCTGGCTTTTAACTCAAGCAGTTCACTTAAACAGACCTCTCTGCTGGTTGTGTTACGTCATGTCTCATATTCTGTACAGCACTTACGATAGTCTGTGACTGATGGTGTCCCCTCCGCCCACTGCATAGTAAGCTTCTCCCTAGAACAGCCTGGCACGTGGAATGTGCTCAATAAATATTTATCGACTGAATGAAGAATACCAGTAAGTCCCGCCGTATGTCTCCTCCTGGCCCGTCCTCTCTTTCCCTTCCACTCCCTTCTCTCAGCTCTTTCCTGTGCTTCTGGCGTCTCTCTCCTCTTTCTTCTTGCTTCCGTGTTTGACTTCTGCCCTACAGAGTTTTAAAGATTAAAAAAAAGATAGTGTGCCATTGATTTGAAAACTGTAAAATGTAATAGAAAGTTTAAGCAAGTAGGAAGAGAGTGAGGTTTTTTGGTCCTAGTGCATGCGAGGACATTCCTTTGGCTGCTTTCTCAGGATCCACTGTGGCTTCATGCCTCATGTCCGTTTGCTCATTGCTTTTGCTCTTTCCTCAGTTGCTGCTGATGCTCGAAGGGCTGGTAGATGAACGGAGTCGGCTCAATGAGGCTTTGCAAGCAGAGAGACAGCTCTATAGCAGTCTGGTGAAGTTCCATGCCCACCCAGAGAGGTAGGAGAGTGATGACAATGTTTATCCTTCTATTCCTCTTTAGGTGCAGATGTTATGACCTCAGAGCAGGGAGAGAGAAAAAAAACAGAGAATTACTAGGACTACTCAGTTTGTCATTTGTTGTTTGTGGACCTCTCAGAGCCTAGTGTTTAAGTCTTAAGTCAGGAGTAGTACCTGTCTCATATAGCTACACAGAGATCAAATGAGACTTGTCAGGTGTCTAAAATAATGCCTTGTGTATAGCAAACACTCAGTGTTTTCCTTCCCTTCCTCTGCTCCATGTCCTGGTAAGGGCTGTTTGTTCCAAGAGTGAGGGTATAAAGGGTACTGATACTCACAAGTATCACTGAAGAAAATATATTTATCATGATGGCTAGTATCAACCCAGGATCACTGATTGCCACCATGGTGAATATATTTGCTTATACTTCTTGATTTTGGGTCATGTATATTATATCATTCTGGTTCATTTTATATTCCCTTATTTTTTTTCTCATTCTGCTTTCTCCCCTTGTCCCTTTTTCTCTTTCCTAATTTTTATTTTTTTACTATTCATTTTCCTCTAGTTGATTGTTCAGTTTAAGCATTCTTTTTCTTGCTACTTCAGGTAAATGAAGGTAGAGGAAAGATACAATAAGGACCAGTTGATTTTACAACTTTTTAAAGAATCTCTGGATCTTTAGTCTCTATGAACTGGATTCCTTTTCAGGGCTCTGTCCGGTCTGATTACCAAATGAGAGAACAATAGCAGTCCTACTTGGCTCAGTAATGCTTTAGTTTACATTTAGTTTTTCCTAGATTTTGGTTTTTCAGAAACTAATACTCATCAAAAAGTGAAATTTCTCTTAGGTTGGCTATTATATGAGTATGAGATAAGTCTTAGGAACTATAATTTTATGTGATACTGGCCCACAATCTAACATAAAGAGGCAAGCTTTAAAGAAAGGAGCAGGCCTGCTACTCTGCCTGCAGTGAAGGATAACAGTGCCCAAATACTGTGTTCACTTACTGTGTCCTAAAGAGTGTCCTTTAGAAAGTCTCATGGCGGGCGCCTGGGTGGCTCAGTGGGTTAAAGCTGCTGCTTTCGGCTCAGGTCATGATCCCAGAGTCCTGGGATCGAGGCCCACGTCGGGCTCTCTGCTCAGCAGGGAGCCTGCTTCCTCCTCTCTCCTCTCTCTCTGCCTGCCTCTCTGCTACTTGTAATCTCTCTCTCTGTGTCAAATGAATAAATAAAAAATCTTAAAAAAAAAAAAAAAAAAAAAAAAGTCTCATGGCTCTTTGGAAATATATGTAGACTCATTACAGTTGATGGCTAATCCATTTTCCTTCCATGTGGCATGTTTACTCAGCTCTGAGAGAGACCGAACTCTGCAGGTGGAACTAGAAGGGGCCCAGGTGATACGCGGTCGGCTAGAAGAAGTTCTTGGAAGAAGCCTGGAGCGCTTAAGCAGGCTGGAGACCCTGGCCGCCATTGGAGGTGGGGAACTGGAAAGTGTGCGAGTTCGTCACAAGCATGCCTTCTGAGCACTGGCGGGTCAGCCTGCAGCCCAGGATGGAAAACCTTGTTTGCACTAACCCGAGAGCCTTGTCTGACTCTGGCAGAATTAAATGGTGACTTGCTAACAGTAGGACTGTTACAAGTAGCATCAACTACAAAGTGAAACTCACTTTAGTCTACCTGTACGACACTGTACATATCTATCTCGGAGTTGAATGGTGGAGGTTACAAAGTTTATGTGCACCTTTTAAAGCATTCCATTTCAGTTTTCCCACCCATATTCACTCTTTTCCCTGGCCCCTCCTTGTTCCCGCATCTCTTCCCGTGGGCCAATAAAGTTTATTCCTTCCCTGCCCTCACCGTCCATTTCATATGTTCCATATCATGTCATAAATGCATGCATGCGTATAATTTTTGCCATCAGCCAACTCCTGCTCTTTGAGTGAGATGAAGTTTTCTTAATCCAATAAAAGTTTCAAGATGAAAGAGAAAGATTAAAGGTCTATAAGAATGACTTTGCAAAAGTGGTATAATCTTTATCAGAAGGTAGTCAAAGCCAAGTCTTGCCATAGCAGACTACAAGTATTGGAAGGGTCAAGTCAGTGAGAGAAAGCAGAGACAGTTCAAGTGTTTACAGTAAACCTTCTCCTCTGATAATGTTGCGGAGCTGATAACTGAATAATAGTGATAGTGAAATTAGATTAAGTGCAGATTAAATTCCATTAATATTTTTCCTTTAAACCAAGAGTATTATGTAGTCAGAACATGATTTCAATAAAAACTCATTTCAGTTTTTAAACATGGAATTTGGTGAACAGGGATTGAGGCTTTCCCGCCTGTATTTCAGGGTCATGATTCTTTTTGTAAAAAGCTAATTTCAAATGTAATGTTTCCCCTTAAATTCAGCATTTCACCAAATTGTTTATTGCAGCCAGAGTTTCGGTAGTGGCACGAGATGGACTCCTATGTTTTTCATGTTTTGGTGCTTAAAATAAAGTCCATTAAAATAAGTAATAGGCTTTGAAGTGTTGTTAGAGTAGTTTAGAAAGAAATGCTGTAGATCTGGGTTCGTAGGTTTGGGTCATTGTCTGAGTGCTTTCTTCAGCAGCATGACAGGCATGAGGAAAGGGGCCCTGGAGATTGTATTTCTGCTCGCTTAAATGTCGCGAGTATAAAAAGTAATCAGTATTACTTTGGAGCTTTGCAGGTTCAACACCATAAGTTTTCATATTTCTGCTGGTTATAAATTTCCTAGATTAGAAGCTGAGATTTCAGGTTTTAAACATGGACTTTGGTGAACAGGGATGGAGGCTTTCCAGCATCATAAAGGTGACTGAGTACTCTTTCTCAGCGAGGGGGTGCACAATGAGTTTTCTGTTTTCCGTCCATTATTCACATGACCTTTAATTTCTTTCACATTCATGTGTTGACATGGGTTGCCTTACATTCTAAATTCTATCCAGATTTCTTTAACCTTAGCCGTGCCTGTAAACAACAGAGCATCAGTCAAACCAAAGTGGACAGGGAGGAAAATGTTCTACTGGAGAAACACCCTGGAATTTTCGGATGAAGTATTTTATAAAAGATTGACAGCCATAAGCCTTCCTCTTAATGAAATGCTTTCCACCTTTCATGGCCTTTGGGGTGGGGAGTCATTTAAGGAAAGGGATAGGAAGTATAAGCAGAACCATCCGCTTTCTTAGTCTTCCGATCTTTAGAGACCCTTTCCTGCACAAAGCTTTTTGTCATTTTCTAGAAGGAAAGAGGGGGTAATTGAACTTATAAAAATGTCAACCCAGCAAAGACTAGTCTGTCATATGATTACAAGACATTTAGGAAGTGTTTTCCCTTAATTTTGCTGACAGACCAAGGGAGCTTTCTAAGTGTCCTGTTAAGATTCAGCCATGGGTGATTCTTGGGTTCTAATGGCTCATAGTGATTACAGTAGTTTCTAATTACTACTCCTGCTTCTATCATCCTCCAAGAGTGGGAATTTCCCTTGGTATCTTGAGCTGTTACTAAGTGTTAGAAATATTAAGGTGGCTGGATGAATAATGAGAAACCCAACTTCCTACTGAAAAATGATCAAAATAGATTAGTGGGAAAAAGTAAGTGAATTCTGGTCCTGATTTGGATCCTGAAGAGACAGACTAGCTTGTGCTACAGTTAGTCATCCTTAATATTGGTCCTTGGGAAACATTTTAGATAATTAACTGATTTTTGTGGCAAAGGATATACTAACAGGTTGATCCTGATACTACAGATGTGACTAAAATCTGCTACTAATGTCCTGGAATGAGGCTTGAAAACAGTGCTATCTGGAGAGAGTTTGCTAGTCTGACAGTTTCATGTGATGATTTGACATCTTATTAGAGAACTCCATGCTGATGAGTTTTGTTCTGTAACCTACATAGAGATGATGCTATGATTGGCCACATCATTCATAGAATTCTGTTTACCATGATATAATATGATTCCATTCTCTCTTCAGGAGCACAGACCCTTTCTCTTACTGGATTATTCTACCTTTGTCAGACATTTTTCAGCCTTACAGTAATTTTAGACAAAGCATTATGGGCTTGTAGAACCTTGTGCTTGAATTAAAAAAAAAAAATCTTGAAATGAATGAATTAAACCCAGGCCATGATTAATTAGAAGCATAGGACTTAAATTGAAAAAAATCCATATTGATAGATTTGTTTTTACTTACATTTCCTTTTTGAATAACAGCAAATATGCAAAGTAATGGTTGTAAGAGTCAGGGGAGGTGAAATCTATAGTTCTTGGAGCTGTAGAGTTGAAAAGGACCTCCAAGATTTATTTAATGAGTGAAATGGAAGTCCTTTTGATCGATATTTCCCTTAAACTCTTTTCTGTTGCAGAAGTCTGACGATTATTATTGTCTAATAAAAGTCAACAGTTTTCTGTTGTTTTCTTCTTAGCTATTTAGCCAAGTTATCATTCTTTTGAAAAGGTACTACCAGGCTATTTTAATATTGTCAGCCTTTTGCTTTGGTAGTTATGCACTTATCCTGAATCTCACCCACACCCACTTCTCTTCATTCACTGTGGACAGGAGCATATTTTTGGTACCTCTACTTCCTTTTTCATATTTTAAAAAGATTTGTCAATGTCATTTTATATACAGTAAGAGAGCTAGAAAGATTAAGAAAATTGTGACCTATTCATGATATTAGATCCTAGCCACAAAAAGTTTCCTGGGGGGTTCTTTAGTATATTCTCCTTACACAGTTTATACCTAAGTGACCTCTAGGACAGAGACACAAAGAAGACCTTTCACTTTTATGCTTATTTATGCTAATTTGGTATGTGGTCCTGGGAAGTTTGGTTCACAGATTCAAAACAGTCAAGAAAATTGATGTTAGTTCTCTCTCTCTTCCAGTTTGATCTAGGGTTCTCTGATCAGGGAAAGGAGAAGCAGATGAGACTATACCAAAAATTGCTCTTTTCATTGAGGAATAAAAGTTGACCTACCGACAGTCACTTCCCTTTAGACTGTAAACCTTAAGGGATAATGCTTCAGTTCCTTTGCTTTCCTTGGGCAGCTAGTATTAGCAAACTCTAGTTCCTGTTTGTTAGTATAAAGTTGTTTTCTGGTTTCATGGTCCTTTTTTTTTTTTTTTAAGATTTTATTTTTATTTATTTGAGAGAGAGCGAGCACAAGGCAGGGGAAGAGGGGGAGGGAGAAGCAGACTCCCCACTGAGCAGGGAGCCTGACTCAACTTGGAGCTTGATTTCAGGACTCTGGGATCATGACCTGAGCTGAAGGCAGGCACCCAACCGACCGAGCTGTCCAGGTACTCCCATGGTCTTTTTACATGAAAAAGTCATAGAAATGTGGAGATATTTGATGTCCCTGAAAAACTCAAGTTGCCTCTTCAACTAGGGCCTCAGTGGTAATTCTACAGGTCTGCAGCCAATGACCTGTAGGGAAATGTGACAGTCGTTCCCATGAAGCTAGGAGGAAATGGTTGGAACCCATGCCCTGACAGTCCACTTTCCATCTTGCCTTGTAGAAATGGTACTTGAGGTAGAATAAACAAAATTGGCTTTCTTTTTCAGAAACTAACATCATGTGAGTTCCAAGCATATAGAATATTTTCTCTCTTTTAAGGTTAAAATTTAGAGAGCTTTTCTTCTTTCTTTGGTCGTGAAGAACCATCGGTACTTTAGAAAGAGTAGCTAGGAATACAGAGCTTATATGAAGCAATCTGGTAATAAAAATTAGAAGGAATGAGTCAATGGGACAGTATATCAGAGCGATTTCTGTAGGTTAATAGTTTTTGAGTTACAATATTTTGGAATATGGATTTAAGTCACCTCACTGGACATGTAGTGTAATAACTTTTTAAACAACTTTATTAGAATTAGAAGTCAGGCATGTTGCTTTTAAGTAGTCTGAGTATTAACAAAAGGTAAGTCCTCAACTTCTTTATATGTAATCACATGAGCCAGGCCGAGTTTCCCAAATAGAAAAATTGCATTGTAATTTGCTTCCAGTAGAGGATGAGAAGTGGAAAGGAAACACAACATGTAAAGCTGACAATACGAATTTTACCAGATTTCAGAAAAGACTGATTAAACTTACAAAGTGATGTACTAATTCTTTTTTGCATTACTTTTACTTTATGTTGTTTAACATCAAATTCTAGAAATAAAATTATTTATCATACTGTTTTCCTTTTGCCAAAGCTGGAAGGAGAAAACCAGAAGTTCAGCAAGAAAATGTTCGATAGAAAATAATATGAAGAACAGGAGTGTTAAGTAGATGAGCTAAAGGGCTTCCTTGTTTCCTTTAAAAACTCATAATTGTCTAGCGAATGCATGTAGTTTTGCTTTAGTATATAACATAAGTCTGCAGTGTTTCCTTTTGCAATTATCAAAATCATTGCTCTAAAATACCAACCTCTCAGTCTGTAAACTTTAGAGGCATGTGTGTGTACAAGTATGTCCTAGAAGTCATGAATTTCTGTTTCCACAAAGTATTCGGTTTGATAATAAAAGCAGTTTTACTTCTGTCACTTAAAATTTTGATCCTAGGGCTGTAGAGAAAAAGTAAAGTGATTTCATAACAATTTAAATGAAGAAGGAAGTGACGTGTTACATGGTCCAATAACTTGGCGTTAGATTGTTTATAGGACTATCCCCCTCCCCCCCCATAAGCTGTATATTTTCCTCTGGAAATTCATTTCTTAGTGGCACTGTGCTGTGTTAAACTGTGTTAACATTTGTGCTGAAGTGGAGAGTGTTCTTTTTAATACATGAGTGTTAGAATTTCAGCTACTTTAGTTGAGACACAGAAAATTGTTACTGATCCAATAAAAGTATCAAAGGCCAAACACTAACCATTTGGTTTCATTCTTGAAAAGATGGATGAGAAGAGAAGTAGAGAAAGCTCATATCTTTTTTGTTTGTTTGTTTCTTTGTGTCCTTATAGGAGAATCAGTCCGTTGATCATTGTACCAAAAAATCCAAGTCAGAGTTCAGGCTCTGGAATGAGTGAATGCTTTTTTAATTTATTTAACTAGAGGAGGGAAGAGGAAGAAACCTGGACTGTTTTCTCCAGGAAGTGAGACTAAAGAAACAGCACTACACTTCCCCCAGAAATGCGAAATGAACTCCTTTACCTTAATAAGTCTGTCTTGTTCTTCTTGCTGAAGGAGAGCAGTAGCAAGCAGTTGAGCCAGTTGTCAATGGTGGGTGGTGCTCCTCCCCTAAATGTTCCTGGAAAGGCCTGCTGCTTGTGTTCTTGGAGTGGGGGAGGCCGGGAAGGAGGCCATGAGCAGGAAGAACTTCTTGACGTTACAGAATTTTAAGTCCCCTGGAAAACTGCTTTCTGAATAAAGTACAAGCTGGAAAACTGCTTAAGAGGTGTCGCAGTCTAAAGAGCAAGCTACACCCTAAAGGGGGTTGGCCACAGACAGTTTTCTTTCCTAGCTACTTCTCCTTCAAGAGCAGAATCTGTCTAGTGGAAGACTTTTACTTCTCAGCAGAAGCTGATGGAGGACTATATGAAACCTTAAAGTCCTTTTATGGTACAGAAGGGAATGGATGCCGAGTTTGACAGGACACCGTTTCTGTTGGATTCTGTCTTACGGCATCATCCTACTTAAGTCAGGGATAGTTTAGTTGGTTCATGACGCGAACACGTGAGAGTTCTCGTAATAATGAGCACAGGGCAGGTGCCTGAGAGTGAAGGTGAGGTGGCCCAGAGGATCTGGTACGAGAGCCTGGTGCTGAGGGGAAGACCAGCCAGGGGCTTGGCACCACACACTTGCTCATGCTATACAGTTGTTCTTTGAATCCCCTTTCAAAATTAGTCAGATAGGACTCCTGTTACGTTCTGAGTGATTATATGGGAAATATCACTCCTTTTCTGTCGGTTGAATAAAAATAGCTTAAAGGGGAAACAATAATGACTGTAGAATAGAATTCAGGGAAAATGGTCTTGTCGTAACCCAGTTTGGGCTCATTACTGAAGAATTAACACTATATGACTTTTCCTCTAAGGCTTATTCATACATGATGAAGTTTTAAGGCAGTAATAATGTAATAATGATGAATCCTATTTGTAAAACACCTATTCAAAAGAATTGATCCTACTTGACCGACTTGACAACTCCATTTTTTCAACAGTCTTGTGAAGCAGAGAGACCAAAAAGTATTATTTCAAGCCTCCTGTTGGGGGAAACAGGTATTTATAAGTAAGAAAGTACAGAATAAACTCAATCAAGATCATCTGGTTATAACATTAGGTATAAAATTTCTCTCTGCAGATTACACTTAAGTTCTGTGGCCACCTTTTTTTAGCCCATAGACCATGTCAGTTTACCAACACTAAATAATGCTTAAAGGCAATATTTATTGAGTATACACTGTATGCCAAGCACTGTTCTAAGCATTTCAAACAGCAAATCCTTTGAAGTTCACTAGTGAACAACTGTATGGAGTGGATATCACTGTTAACCGTACTTAGTAAGTAAAGAAACTGAGTTACAGAAAGGTTGTGGCTTGCCTAAAGTCATATAAATGATGACAGAAGCAGAAACCAAACCTAGACAGTTGGGCTCCAGGGTCCATGTTCTTAATAATTAATGCCATCTTCAATTTAAAAATCTCCACAAAACTATTCATTTTTGTTTCAATGATTAAAAGAATTAAATTAAATTTTCATGGAAGGATTTACAGTATTTTATTTCTGTGTACTTTATCAAGTCAGCTGGTGGAAAATAATTCCCTAAATCTATAATGGAGTTTGGATCACCCCTTCCATTACATATATGGATCCAAGTATAGAAATCTGCAAGAACCACAATTTAGGAACCACCATCAAAGCCTCAGATTAAAAAAAAAAAGGTTTAATAAAATCTCTATGCTAACGTGTAAAACTTAACCTGGAGAAGAAAGTTAAATTTGAAGTGACAGACTCTTATTTTTCATAGTATCTAAAATAATAAGCAGTAGGTGCACCAATATAAAGTCTAGTACCTTTAAATCAGAAATTTAGAACATCACCAGTTAGTTTGGAAGATAGCATTTTGTTGCCTTGTAAAAGCTTGGAAAGGGTATTCCCTCACAAAAGAGGAATTATTGTCATTCATTTTTTAAAAAAATGCTAACAAAGAAAGGTGTCTAGTGTAAACCTATAGAGCTGTATGTGGAATAACTTACTCATTTCAATATTTTCTATAAAAATTTTCCAACTTTATTCTAGTCCCCTCCTCCCACAGCCTTCAGCATTCTTATTCAAATTGGTAAAAGGCCAGGTGATTGTTGAAGTTCCCCTGTAAGAACTATAGCAGACTAAACTAGCTAAGAATAAATAAGAAAAGCAAAACTCCTATGTAGTAGAACATTGGGATGAAATGGGCATTCTTATTTTGTCTCCGCTTAACTCCTGATGAAGTCAAAACCATGGTATTGTGTCCCTGAGTGAGCTAAAGAGAAAACATTATCTAAAAATGCAGACACGGCATCGGTAAGGCCAACAAAGGTAAGTGGAGGGCAGAACATGTGAGATGAAAGCCTTCAAGACCAGTGACAGTCACTTTTTCCAGTCCTCCCTTACCTTACTCCTGGAACCTAGCCCAGGAATCCCCCTGGATATGAGGCAGCATGGCCACACAAGGCACCAAGAATGATAATGGAGATAAGTTCAACTCATCCAGCTGAGCTCTCTTCAACCACAGGAACATTCTCTAGCCCAAAGCTCAGGGGAGAAACAATGTAAAAACTGTTTTCTTAGTCTGTCATTGAGTAGGACATTCATTTTCTTTGCAAGGAAAAAATGAAAGATTCTGATCTGTACTGTTGGACAGGGAATGATTTTCCAAAATAAGCATAGTAAGATGTGAATGTCCACAAGGGAATTAGCATCCTGGATTTCAGTGAGTTGCCAAAGCTTAGAGAGCGCGTTCATCCATCTCTCTGCAACTAGTATTGTGAATGAGATGGTTCTGGGGCTGGTTTGAAAGAGTAAGTATTGAAAATCCCTATTGTACAATGTCTGTCAGGAAATCTCGAAAAATGCTGAGTGGTGGAGGTACCTCCTTGTAAGTAAGACATTACTGAACAGGGCACAGGAACATGGTCGGAAGTTAATACAACATTCATGGAATGAGTCATAAGATAAAGTTGTTAGGGCAACATGCTTACTCCGTTTTAGTACCTTAAGAAGATTGGCCTGGGTCCTTGCAAATACCCTGGCATGAACTTGCAGATGACAAGAGATGGAATGTAGGTGTGAGCTGCCCCTGTTTACCTTATCTACAGAGATGATAGAGGATGCTCATTATTCATCCATGGATGTCTGAGCTCTGGAGCAGGTTCTTTGGTTTTGGAGGAAGAAGCAAAGATAAAGATCTGATTTGTCACCAGAAGGAACAGTGAGTTGCCTCTGTCTGAAAGTCCAGAGACTTGACTTCTTGGCATAGCTCTTGCCAGGACTACCTGTGTAACCTTGGACAAACCACCTAATCTCTTTTGGGCACAGGTTACTCAGTGGTCAGAAGAGGAGTTTTAATAGGTTGGTTGCTGAGGCCAGAATCAGAGTGAGATCTCGAGCTTCTCTAACTTGGGCAGGTTCTATAAGATCTGTTCTGTAGACTCTACAGAACATGTAGACTGCTCTGTCGTGGTAGATTTTCTTTGGGGTTAAAATGAATTAACCCTCATAAATTCCTCCATCTTCAGAAGAAATCAGTAATGTGGGCCACAGGTCTTAATCTAAAGTTGCATGGACAGTCTTTTATTGTAACAGATGTGGAGAGGAAGAAATGCCCCAGCTTTGTCCTGTCCAATATTGTAGCCATGAGCCCTGTGTGGCTAGTTGAATTTAAATTTAAATTAAATTAAAAATTTAGTTCCTCAGTCATCCTAGCCCATTTTGAGTGCTCAGTAACCACATGTGTCTACTGTATTAGACAGCACATGCATAGAATTGCTGAAAGTTCTATTGGTCAACACTGTCTCAGACCTTTGCCCAGACCACAAACTGCATCTATTTTTCCTCCCTTAGTGCAAGACGTAGATGTTTGTGCCCTCAGATGACTGTGTCCGTCTTTAAAGAACGAAAGAATGTGTTAAAACTCACTTGGACAAAGAAGTATAAGAAACCCTTCAGGCAAAAGATGCTGGGGGCCTTGAACAAGAGTTTGAGAGAGATGGGGAGGTTAAAGGAAGGAATGAGGAAATACCCAAACCATTCTGTGCCTCAAGTCTTGAGTTGTCCTGAGCTTCTGTAGAACACACAGCCCCGAGAGGGGTGTTCCTCAGATATATGGTCAGCCCATGATCCCAGAGATGGAGAGGGATCAGAAAAGCAGGTCTCCCTTCATCCTCAGGAAATCAGGGACCCTCTCAGTACTCGATGGTGGGGAAAAGGTTAGTCGTGTTGGGCCCATGTTTCAAAAGAGAAAGTTGTTACGTAGCCAGGCTGGCAGGACAGGAAATAGTTCAGGCTTTCTGGAAGTAGGTGAGAGGGTTAAACACTCTAACAGCCAGCTCCTTAGGTACACCAGGTCTGTGCAGTCAAAGCCAGTGAATGTGTTAAGGCTTAGGCTTAAATATTAGAAAGTATCAGTAATATAAGGCTTTTCTGTAGATCTGGCCAGGATCTGGAGGCCATTCCTATGGGGAAAGGAAGAAATCAGAGGCAGATGGCAAAAACTGTAATTTTAGCTGCTGTCTGAAAGCCACCTGTGAAGGGAATCACCTTTCTCTTCTGGACTCACTTCCAGGTGCAGCTGCAGGGGACGATACCGAAGATGCTAGCACTGAGTTCACAGACAGCATCGAGGAGGAAGCTGCCCACAATAGCCACCAGCAAGTAAGTCCAAGTCAGGTTCTGGGTTCCCAGGGTGGCAGGCGCTCAGAGCCCGTTGGGGTCTGGTGGTCTCCTGCAGCCCTTGTAAGCCTAGAGTAAGAAGCTATCTTTTTATAAAAAACACTTCCCAGTCTTCTTTCCGCCCTCCCTGAGCTTCCCAGCCACCTTGCCAGCCAACCCCTATCCTCACTCCACTTTTCTCTCCAATCCACCTTCCCCCCTTCTATCTCTTGCTCCTCCTTCCCACCTTTGCCCCTATGTATCATCTGTAGCTCTAGCTTCAGAAGAATTTTTACTTACAACAAGACCATGGACAGTTCCCTCTTGGGTTTTTATATCTGAAACACACCACAGAAGACAGAGAGCCATCGGAGGGCTGCTTGGGGAGGTGGCAGGCCTAAGACCTGCTTCAGGAAAGTGCTCTCTGAGAACCTCCAGGAGGATCGGAATGCTTCCGAAGCAGGGATCTGTCTTGGTGAAATGTCGTTACACAAAAGAGAAGTCTGTTGGACAACCTGACAGACCACCCAGGTTGGGACACATCAGTGACCAGCAGGTGACACTTCAAGAGCAAGCCCCCATGAAACCTCAGAACTTGGTACCCAGGGCTGAAATACTGTTCCCACCAGCCATCAGTGAAGGTGTGACCAGCAAGTTCACAAGCTCAAGAGTTGAATGTCTTGGACCTCAGAGATTAAGTCACTGACAGTGATCCCATTGTACTCACTGGCACTTCTATGTGTCTCCACCTTGCCCGGTGACACTTAGCAATCACACCTCCTACATGGACCGTGCCTGTGAGTCTCTAGAGTTATTAAGAAGAAAGTGGATCATTGGTATCTGTCCTTCGGCAGAAGTAGCTGGGCTTTTCCAGTGATAGCTTCCTTGGAGCTATTAGAAAAACTGGTGGGAAAATGAGGCTTTCTGGGCCTGCCTCTATACCTCCTGTATAAGAAAAAGAGGAGACCAATGAAAAGAACCTACATGAGTATTCCTCAAATCTCATTGGACTTGGCGCAGTCTTTGGCTCTTGAGGACATGAGTAGTTAGTTGTCTGGGATACCTCACGTCCTCAACACCATTACTTTCCCTTCTACCAGATCCCCTTTTTGTTGCTCTAGCCATACCTGACCCTTCCGTCTCCCTTAAATTCTTGCATGACTTCCACTTCTGCTTTTGCTTGAACAGCTTCTTCTAAGTTCTCCTAACCAATGCTTGTGACTTTAATTATGTATGCTACTTCCCCTCTGGGCAGATCCCTCTGCCTCCCACTCCTTAATGTCACTGAGGGGCTCTGGGGAGAAGAGAGGGATCTGCAAGATAAGCAAATGTCCACTCTAAGAGTTAAGATTGGGATATCAGCCGGTCATATGACTATTGCTGCTGTGGACAGGATTAGCTTGAGAAAAAGTGAACAAGAGTCACAGATGTGAAGACAGCCAGATTCTGATTGGCACAGTCTAAACCATGAGTAGTCATGTGAGCCCTTTGCTTTAATTCTCAGTTATAGGCAAACTGGTTTGTAAAGTTGTTCCTTCCTCAACCTTTCTCCCTATAGCCTAGCATGGAGCAAATGACCAGATCACATTCTGAGAAGGTCAGTTCAACCCTGAACTAAACCTTTAAATGGGGCAAGTGTATTTCCTTTGCAATGGCTCCCTATTACTTGGAAGATATACTTAATAAATTATTAGTTAACCTTTGGATAGGATTCATGATAGACAAATTTGTATACCTGCTGGTTGGAGGATATCTTGGGTAAGCATCATTTTCTTTCCATCACCTTTCCTTGAAAATCAATGTCCAGTTTTGGGTAGGAGGAACTTTGGAGTATGAAATCATTGTAAATTAAATTCACTTCAACTTTTCTGGAGTTTGAGGGTGTGACTGTCCTGCTACCAAATAAATAAAGCTTGTTTTGCCATAACTGTTTTGTGTCCAGATTCTCACAACTGTGTTTGCTGGTTTCTGGGGAAATAGTCCCTTACAGTTAGGCTCTGAGTTCCTCTTTGCTGTGTCCTTGGAAGATAAACTTTACTCAACACCAAGCTACCTTCCTACCTCAGGCATACACAGACTTCCCCTAACAAGCACATCCCACATTGTGCTCCTTCCAAGGCAAGAGCTATCTTTTGACCAAAGCAAATTGCTTCATCCTTATTCTTAGACTCATTCACATCAGGAAGTCTCAGGTCTGGCTATGTTGGTAGTTTTCCCCAGGTATCTCCCACAAAATCCCATTCTCAAGCAAATGTAAGGTCTGTAATAAATAACTAGGAAATGCTTGTGAAATGAATCAAGCATTGCCTTTCTTCATTTGAACGTGTGCAGTAGAAAAAAGTTAATCCAAGAATCAAGAGTCAATGCAATGAAGGAGAGAAAAGTCAGTAGACTTAGTGTGAAGAACTTGAGAAAAAATTATTAATGCCCTTCACGTGTGTGAGAACTGATTTACATTGTGAGACATATGTCATAGGGTAAAAACAAACAGCTCAATTCAAACAAGAGATCAGACGTGCACATGGATTTCTGTAGGGTAAAAGGAAACCCAACACACATGACAGAGGTTTAATTATACCATGGAAGCAATAGAACAAATGAATTAGGAACTGGCCGGTGGGGAGGAACCTACCTGTACGAGATGCAATTAACAATAGACTTCTAAAGGATTCTTACTAATACCACACATACTGAAAGCCTTGGGGTTTTATTTGGGGACAATATAGAAATAATAACTTTCTATAGATAGGAAAGAAAAAACTGATTAAAAAGCTAGATTCAGAGTCATTTTTCATGCATTTCCATTTCCATTTTAAAGATAAGTTAGCCTAATTAAGCTCCCTTTGACGCAGAACCCAAATTAGCTGGGAAACAAATCATACCTCTATTTTCTAATTGTAAAGTGGGAAATTAGACCAGGTGTACCTTCAGGCCCTTTGTTGTATTGACATTCTGTGGTTCTTTATTTTTTGATTTTAAAGAAACTAGGTATATTTAAATCAATGGAAGATAATATACACTCAGAAGGCAGTTTAAAAATAGGTCGGTATAGCTGGGGCCCCCCAAGTGGCTCAGTCAATTGGGCATTCAGCTCTTGATCTCAGCTCTGGTCTTGAACTCCAGGTCATGAGTTCAGGCTCCCTGTTGGGCTCCTCCCTGGTATGGAACCTACTTTAAAAAAAAAAAAAAGATAGGTATCATTAAAGTGAGTTGTTGGGTTTTATTTTTTTTATATTTTATTTATTTATTTGAGAGAGAGAGAGAGAGAGAGAGAGAGAGAGAGAGAGAGAGAGAGAGAGAGAGAGCGCGAGCAGGGGATAGGGGTAGGGAGAGAGGGACAAGCAGACTCCCCTCCTGAGCTGGGAGCCCGATGCAGGGCTCCATTCCAGGACCCTGAGATCATGACCTGAGCTGAAGGCAGACACTTGACTGACTGAGCAACTCAGGCACCCCAAAGTGAGACATTATTTTTAAAGAGAAGGAACACGTACGTTTTAGAGAAGAATAAAGTGCCCATATTCAAAGCTGATGGCAGTGTTTATTTATTCATCTTTTAAAGGTTTTATTTATTTATTTGAGAGAGAGAGCATGAGCAGGGGCAGGGGCAGGGGGGAAGCAGGCTCCCCGCTGAGCAGAGCCTGATGAGGGACTCGATCCCAGGACCCTGAGATCATGACCTGACCCGAAAGCAGAGGCTTTAACCCACTGAGCCACCCAGGTGCCCGAGGTCCTAAATTTTCAAAAGTGGTTTTATCTGGTCTCCTTTCTTTATTTTGTCCCAAGTGCTTAGTGGCACATGTGGAGAAAAGCCAATCTGAGCCCAGCAGCAGAGCCAGAGAGGCAAAAGTCAGTCTCAGAACCCTAGGAAGGCCTGGGAAATGAGCAACTGTGTCTATGCATCTTTCTTCATTCTCTTTCTTTGCAGCTTCAACTGCTATGCTACTAAATGCCATGGCAAATTCATGCCATGAATCACTCCGCCCATACAGGCTAGGTCTTACTGTGCTCCATTAAAAGCAGAAGTCTATGGCTTTGTGCCAGGCCAAGCAGCTCTATCAGTCATTGATCCATCTAAGTGGCTCTGGGCCCTCTTCTGTTATATATATATATAATGTATGTATTTTTAAAAAAAGATTTTATTTATTTATTTGGAAGAGAGAGAATGAGAGGGGAGAGGTCAGAGGGAGAAGCAGACTCCCCGCAGAGCAGGGAGCCTGATGCGGGACTGGATCCCAGGACTCCAGGATCATGACCTGAGCCTAAGGCAGTTGCTTAACCAACTGAGCCACCCAGTGCCCTGTTTTATATATTTTTGACCTGAATGAAGGTATAAAGTATATAATTAATTCTACAAATCATCCCCAATCGAGTGGCTACTACTTGATTTATGGAGATGCACATAACATATTTTGAGGACTTTGATCATTGAGAAATGATTCAGGATAGCCAGAATGAATTTACCAGTGACAAGTACAAGTCACACTGTTAATATGGACAGAAGAAATAGCACAAGCCAGAAATAGCTGTGGGAGGGAGGTGGGAAATTGGGAGGTCAAAATAGACCCTTTTATTTATGAGTGCTCGTGTTCTTTTCTCACCCACATCTGGATGTGGCTCTTCCTGCCCATGGCGGCAATTCCCCCTGCTCTCTTGTGTCCTCCCCACCCAGACCAGTCTCCGGGCCCTATGGATGAGGAAGTCCTTAGGGCGACCTCATTTTAGGGCTGCCTTTGCAATCTGATGTTCCTCTTGGATCCTCTCTCATGACCTAACTTCTTTAAATTATGGTTTTCTTTCAGCTCATCAAGGTGGCCTTAGAGAAAAGCCTGGCAGCCGTGGAGACCCAGAATGTATGTCTTCCCCCTCCTTCCTCAACAGGAGGGGACAATAACAGAGGTCTTCAGGAGGAAATGCTCCACCTGAGGGCCGAGATCCACCAGTACTTAGAGGAGAAGAGGAGAGCTGAGGGGGAACTGAAAGAGCTAAAGGCTCAAATTGAGGAAGCAGGATTCTCCTCTGTGGCCCACATCAGGTAGGACACCACCCAGAGGAGGAGAGCCCGCCCGTCGGGAGGCTGCCTTAGCCAAGGGAGGTCACCTCACTGCAACCAAGGCATTTGTGCTGCTGTAGGGCTTCCTGGTCTATGTCCCAAGCTCCATGCTTTAATGGTTCAAATTCTTAAGAGAAAACTCAATAATATTGGATAATGGTGATCATTCAGATTATTTAAATCTGGTCTTAATTCTGTATAATAATGCCCATTATTAGCCATAGAGTCACGTGTGAAAATCTCCCAGGTGTATGACAGGTATTGCTCTTTTGCATTGACTGGAACATACTGAAGAATGTCCTACTACCCATGATGCTTCACTGCTGCATGTGGAACCAGAAGAGTCCCTGAGGGAAGAGGCTGTACACAGGGGCCCCTTTGCTTCCACTCAGCTCTCTCTTTGCAGCATGAATCCCTAGATCAAGCAATAGCAATTTCAGCTATCTCTGCTGTTTTGTTAACTTTACAGAAATGGCATAGAGCTGATTCATTGGTTAGAGTGACCACTCTGTGTTTTTTTCTAAATATTTTATTTATTTATTTGAGAGAGAGAGACAGAGATAGCACAGGCAGAGATGAGAGAGCAAAGCAGACTCCCCGCTGATCAGGGGAGCCTGACACGGGGCTCCATCCCAGGACCCTGCGATCGTGACCTTAGCCTAAGGCAGACGCTTAACTGACTGAGCCATCCAGGTGCCCCTGGCCACTCTGTTTTTAATGGCATTTTTTCAAAAGATGCTTGGGGAACACGCTGATAATGTAGGGCTAATCCATTAATTCATTCATCCCTGAGGGTCATAATCATTGTGGGGCCTGTTGTTTAGAACACAGCAATGCAAATGTACAATTTCTAATTCATGCCCTATTGTTTCTTTGCCTATCATGTGCCTCTTAAATATCCCCAAGTCATAGAATAATATCAGCACTGAAGAGGACCTTGGCATCTAGCCTAATCCTTATTTCATAGCCAAGGAAACCGCAGTCTAAAAAGTTCTAGCAACTTGCTCAAAGTTGCATATTAGTCCATGGCTAGACCCCTGCCCTCCAATTTTTAATATCTAAGCCTTTTCTTCTATGCTGTATACTTTTTAGAACAATCTTGGAAATATTCTTGTGATCATCCTTCATGCTGGTTCTTTTACTCTGAATTATCATCTTTCTTTCTTCCTCCCTTTCTTTCTTTCTTGCTTGGAGAAAGAGAGAATGAGAGAGTGTGAGCACACAGATGTGCACACGGAGGGGGAGGGGTGGAAGGAGAGGGAGAGAGAGAATCTTGAGCAGACTCCATGCCTTGTATGGAGCCTGATGTGGGGCTCAGTCTCACAACCCTGAGATCATGACCTGAGCTGAAATCAGGAGTCAGATGCTTAACCAACCGAGTCACTGAGGTGCCCCCATGATATTTCTTTCTACTGAAATGAAATTCTACTTAAGTGAAAGCATAAGTTGTTGTTAAGTAATCTCTCTGCCCACCATGGGGCTTGAACTCACAAACTTGAGATCAAAAGTCACATGGCCTACTGACTGAGCCAGCCAGTTCAGGATTCTAAGAAACCCAATCTAGGGTGATAGCCAACTGCTAATCCTTCCAGATGCGAGCTACTAGTTTCCCTTGCCTCTTCTCCCAAATTAGTGTGTTTATGGATCACCTGCAGAACTTAAGTAAAATGTAGACCCATAGGCCTTAGCTCTAAAGTTCTGTTGTTGTTGTTGTTGTTTTAACAAGCACCTCATAGGATTCTGATGTTAGTACTTTGCAGGTCTGCAGCTGGTACAGCAGAATAAAATGCCTCCTCTGTTGTAGACCCTGAACTGACCAGACCATATATGCAATTCCATTTAAGCGTCCAGTAATTCCGCTGGGTACGAGTTATACTTATTTTATATAAAAGGAGAGTGAGGCTCAAAGAGGTTAAGCAAACTGCCTATTTAAATGAATTGCCTTGTTAAAGCCACGGCTTTTTGTTTTTGTTTTTGTTTTTTTTTTAATCACTTCCATCCAACCCTGGCAAAGGGTTTGGCGTGAAGAAAGGATGGAGTCTGGAATGTCTTGGTGAAAATTAGTTGTTTATCCATTTTATTTCTTCTACAAATATGCATGTTTTATGTGGCAGGCACTGTGAAGGCTCTGGGGATACAGGGTGAACAGGACAGGAAGAGTCCCTGACCTCATCAAGATGATCAATCACAAGAGCCAAACATAAAGCAAATAATTACAGGAGTACATTTGATTGTAGTTCTGATTGGTGTTATTTATTTCTTGTTTTCCTAGATCCCAATTTCTCCTCCAGGGGTTGAAAAGTGACCAATGATACTTAATAGAATTGTAGAACCCATAATAAATTTTTCCCAGGCAAGGTCTTTCTTATTCTTTTTTTTTCTTAACACTGTAAGTACCCTTGTTTATTCCAAAGGCCACTGAAAATTAGAACATGAGGCTGAGGGGGTGCCTGGGTAGGTCAGTTGGCTGAGCGTCTGCCTTTGACTCAGGTCATGATCCCAGATCCTGGGATCGAGTCCCACATCAGGCTCCCTGCTCAACTAGACCAGGTATGTCGAGTCCAAGATTTTTAGGGACTGCGTTGCCACCAAGTAGCTGTGGTAGTGTGGGCAAGTCTCTCTTCCTGAGTCTATCCATAAGGCAGCCCTCATTGGTTTCCGAGGTGGCTTCCTGATTTGGGGTGTCTCTGAGTCTCTGCTGGGCTGAGGTGGGGGCTGCGGGAACCGAGGCTGAGAGCAGAGTCAGCCCTTCACGGTGTGTGTGTTTCCTGCAGGAACACCGTGCTGAGCCTTTGCCTGGAGAATGCAGAGCTGAAAGAGCAGATGGGAGAAGCAATGTCTGATGGATGGGAGATCGAGGAAGACAAGGAGAAGGGCGAGGTGGCGGTGGAAACTGTGGTAGCCAGAGGGGGCCTGAATGAGAATAGCCTTCAGGCTGAGTTCAGAAAGCTCCAGGGAAAACTGAAGAATGCCCACGATATCATCAACCTCCTCAAAGAACAGCTGGTGCTGAGCAGCAAGGACGGGAACAGTGAGCCTAGTCCAGAGCTCCTTGCGCGCGTGGCCCGGGAGATCGACAGAATGAACACAGAGCTGGTCTGTTCTCCTGAGAAACCCCAACACCAAGAAGAGGAGCACGTGACCCTAAGGCCCTGCCCCAGACCCCAGAGCCTTGACCTTGGGGCCGTCCTTGCCGTGGATGGCCACCAAGTAAGTGTGGGATTAGATGGAATGAGAGACCTGTGGAGAAGGGCTGGAGGTAACAGTTTTTACCTAAAACAGCTCTGCCCTATGGGTCAGAAGGGGTTGAGGGAAGGGCACCTTTGCCCCCCAAGCAGTGGTAATAATATTCCTCATACATTCTGCCTTTGGAAAAGGTTTTACAACATTATCTCACAAACATTACTTGGGTAATTAATTTTTCATAAATGTTTCTTCGGAGCTTCATTTTCCAGATCACACACTAGGCATTGGGCAGCAGGCAGTAAGGTCTGGTCTTTGCCCCGTATGTCCTCAGCATGGTGGGGCAAGATGGCACAAACTGATCATTTCAATAGGATGCTGCATAGGGATGCCTGGGGCTCGCGGCAGCCCAGACAAGTGGTGTGTAATGACACCTGTCCTTCTCACTGCCATTTTCGTCACAGCTCATCCCAGGTGTCTGTTCGTGAGCCAAAGGAGGGGCTCTCAGGATCCTCATAAGGGGATGGTCTTTGCTGAGTGTTGAGTAAATGGAGACTATAGAGGATTCCAGGGGGGACAAGGGTGGGACAGGAGCACGGGGAGAGATGAGAGGTTTCTCCCCCTCCTCTTTTCAACCGCTGAACCAACGTTTACTGAGAGCTCCTCACTGGACTTTACTGGCACTGTACTATGTGCTGAAAATACAGAGCTGAATAAAACCTTATCCTGGCTCTGCAGTAGCTTGGAGCTGGAAAGCAAGCCACTACCAAAGGGTATGTTCAAACCCATGAATAAAGTCCATGGGGTTCAGAAAGGGAAGGGGCCAGGACTGCATGGGGCTGTTACTGCCTGGTCCCTATGTTGCCTCTTTTCACAGCTGGATAATCGGCCCCAAGCCCGAAATCCTGGGCCTCACTCAGAATTTAACCTTCCTGGATCCACCAAGCACCTGCGCTCCCAACTGGCCCAGTGCAGACAGCGCTACCAGGATCTCCAGGAGAAGCTGCTGATATCAGAAGCCACGGTCTTTGCCCAGGCCAACCAGCTGGAGAAATACAGAGTCATGCTTAGTAAGTCTTAGGTTCACCATCACCAAGACGTCTGTCTTCTCCCTGACAAGCTACGTGCTTTGCAGACTTCCCTTTTCTTCCCCAGCCTCAAAATAAATTTGATCCTGACCAGGGTCCTGGAACTGTGGAAATGGATATTTAACTTCAGTTTTTGCACCTGGCAGAGAAGAATAAAGAACAAAGCAAGTTTGCAGTGAGCATATAAGGGAAAAAATGGGCTAACATCTAGGTTTGCTGACTTCTGGTATAGTCAGCAAAATGCTTTACATCTCTCAACATATACTGATAGTTTCTCTCCTCCTTTTAGCCCCAAATCATATTCTTCAGAAATATATCCACGCCGTTGGTTTAGAATCCATGCTTTCCAATAGAACTTCCTACAGTGTTTGAAATGCTTATGGAGTACATGAGATGTGGCTAGTTCAACTTGGGGATTTTATTTAATTTTAATTAATTTAATATGAAGTAGTCACGTGTGGCTAGTAGCTATCTTATAGAACAGTATGGATCTCGATGTATTAGGACTCTCAATTAGTTCAGCCCCATTCATGTATTTACTGATCCTCTGTGGATAAAGCACTTGCTAGTTTCACTGGGGCTTCTAGGGATGATAATACATATAATACCCAACTTAAAGATGTCTGGTCCCCCCAAAACCTCAGTTGCTGTTGGTGAGATCACCAGGGGCAAACAGAGGCTCATCCCGGTGGAAGGAAGTCCTGCCTGGAGTGGGTGGTCTCTTCTCCCACTTGGGTCCAAAGAAACATCCATCCCTCTCTGGCTCTGACCTCCCTGCCCTGTGAGGGCTAGGGCACATGCCACTGAGGTTGAGGGACATTCAGAGAGCCTCTGTGACCCCCTCTGTCTCTTCCCGAGCAGGTGAACCCTTGGTGAAGCAGGACAGCAAGCAAGTCCAGGTGGACCTCCAGGATCTGGGCTATGAGACCTGTGGCCGAAGTGAGAACGAGGCTGAGCGGGAGGAGAGCACCAGCCCCGGTAGGAGCACGAGGGCAGGGCTCACCTGGCCTCGCTGGAGTCGGCCTTTGCATCAGGGAGCTCTTGGCCATTCCCACACCTGATGAGGAGTGGTGCTGAGGGGGTATCGTAGACCGAAGGGGCCCCAGGGCCAGTGAGGCACAGGGAGTTTGGCAGAGAACTCCTGTCCAACACAGGAATGAGGCTGAGCGTGAGTGGGAATGTCTCTAATGAGTTTCCAACATACTGCTGTTAATTAAAAGAAGAAAAGTTCTATACAATAGATGATCATCTAAGGCTTACTTTTTTAATGAAGAGACCAGATGAGCTTTGGGAGACATGCAAACCCTAAGCTAAAAAATCTGTTTTTCCATCATAGAAGGACTTTGACTGCAGGGACACCCACCAAGCTGAAACTGTGCAAAGAATAAACACTCAGGGCAGTGGAAGGTGCCCGTGCCTGGTACCTGACCTGCAGGGCTGTGGAGTGGGTGGGAAATACCATCTTTGAATGCTAGTTAAGCACAGGGCCAAATAAAGTACCACCTCAACTTTTGCTCTAGTGATCCCTGTCCCCACCACCAAAGCTGCCTCTGGCTGCAGCAGCAGGCGTAGCTTTATTCAGGAAGATGTCTTTGTCTTTTCTCAGAGTGTGAGGAGCACGACAGCCTCGGGGAAACAGCCCTGATGGAGGGGCACCTGTGCTCACCAGAGGCCAGTCCCCCGGGGAGGAAGCCCCTGGAGAGCCCTCAAGGGAAGCAGGAGGACTTCCACACATACGGAAAGTCGGAAGACATCTCTGTCCTGCAGAAGGACATCAGGGACCTGAAGGCCCAGCTGCAGAATGCCAACAAGATCATCCAAAACCTCAAGAGCCGGGTCCGGTCCCTCTCGGTTACAAGTGATTATTCATCGAGTCTGGAGAGACCAAGAAAGCTGAAGGCCATTGCCACCCTCGAAGGGTCTTCACCTCATAGCGTCACTGACGAGGATGAGGGGTGGCTGTCTGATGGCACTGGGGCTTTCTACCTGCCGGGGCTTCAGGCTAAAAAGGATCTGAAAAGTCTGATCCAGAGAGTGTCCCAGCTGGAGGCCCAGCTCCCGAAAACTGGGGTGGAAGGGAAGCTGGCAGAAGAACTGAGATCAGCTTCATGGCCTGGGTAAGGTGGCACTCTTTGCGCCCTGATTTGATTGATAGTGCCTAAGTTTGTGTTGGAGGTGGGCTAGCCCAGGCAGGTAGAAGAGAGATCCCATAGGGGTGATCAGAAGCGAGCCTACTTAAATGCTAGGCCTCGGTCCAGGTGTCTGCGATTTCCTATCGGGAATCTATTAGTAAAGCCACCGGACGTGTGGTGTAGTAGGAACACTGGAGCCAAACTGCCTGGGTCCGAATCCTAGCTCTGGCACTTTCTAGCTGTCCAACTTACTTAGACTTTCTGGGCCTCTTTCCTTACCTATTAAATGAGGAGAGTAAGAGAACCTATCTCAACGGGTGGCTACTGGGTTTAAATGAATTAGTACAAGTGATCAAAATTGCCTAACATATAGTAAGCTCTCAGCATGACTTACTATAACTGTTACTGTTATTGATACTTTGTGTTGAAAGACACTGGGTATCTGTCCTTGTTATCTGCACTGAGTATCCAACCACGCAAAAGCTTAGTGGCCTCAAACAATAATTTATGTTTGGCGCTGGACATCGCTTCTTCCTTCACATGTCTGGAGATGTGGGGCTCCTTGGCTTCTCTCCTTCCCCCCTTGGCTTCTTGTCTTTCAGGGTCTTTCTTCCTAGGGTTGGCCTCCCTTAGTGGTCTCAGGATGGTACCACTTCTGCATGCCGGCTGGCTTCCAACAGAGGGGAGGTAGAAGTTTCCAGAAGAGTTAGGAGCTACTCCTGGACTTGGCGCAGTCCTCATTACCTCGGTCACAGTGCTTACAGAGCTTGCCCAGATGTAAGGAGGTGGAGAACAGCCTCTACCTGCTAATGAGAGAAGGGGCAAAGGCACGTTGGCAAAACATCATGTGGAAAGGGAACTTGTGAAATGGCCATCTTGGCAAAATAGTCTGTTGTAATAGAGACGGTCTTCCAAATGGAAGGCATGAAAGATCTTATCTAGACTTAGGATTAAGACTTAGGATTCCATTCCCCCCCCCCCAGTTTATGTATTTATTTATTTTACATAATGTCTCCACCCATCGTGGGGCTTGAACTCTCAACCCCGTCTTCAGGAGTTGCGTGCTCTTTTTACCGAGCCAGCCAGATGTCCAGGATTAAGTGATTCTAGTCACTGAATTTATTTTTATTTATTGTGTCTATTGACTATCCATTCAATAAACACATTTAGTGTGTCTTGAGTATCAGCTGTGAATCTGACTCTACTAGTCCCATGGGGAATGTAAAATCGGGCACCATATTTACCTCCACAGAACCTAGGATTCTCCTGGACATAGGACTAACATGCACAAAACAGTGTAAGAATCACTAAATTGCTAAACCGATGTCATGTATTAGAGCAGGATTTACTCTTAAGTACCGTCTTTGGTTTCTGTGCCAGAATTTGGCCTGGGGGAGCTCCTTCACAATGTTCTCATGGAAATCTCTGCTGAAGGCCCATAGTTTCACATTCACTCATTTCCATTCTTACTTTTTCCTCTTGTCTCCTGTGTTAGGAAATATGATTCCCTGATTCAGGATCAGGCCCGAGAGCTGTCATACCTACGCCAGAAGATACGAGAAGGGAGAGGTATCTGTTACCTTCTCACTCAGCACGCAAAAGATACAGTAAAATCTTTTGAGGACCTCCTTAGGAGCAATGACATTGACTACTACCTGGGGCAGAGCTTCCGGGAGCACCTCGCCCAGGGAAGCCAGCTGACAGAGAGGCTTACCAGCAAACTCAGCACCAGTAAGTCGGCCACAGGGCTTTGGCACACACTGGGTCACTCCCACCACCCCAGGCCCAGGTGGCTACCACACCTCCATCACGGCTTTTTACCCCAAGTCCTGCTTCCCCTTCATTTCCTGGGGCCATTACAGGGTCAGAACTGGCTGGTGGGGGGCACTGAGGAGAAACACAGGATTGGGAGGTCATGATTGCAGTGGCAGAAACTGGAGCAGTCGTGGCAAGTGACCTTGAGGGAAGCAGGCTGTGTCCATCCAGTGCTAAGGGGGAAAAAGGGAGAAGAGATCGGAGGACCTCATCATAGTGAAAAGAGCCTGACCTGAGAATCGCAAGACCCAAGTGGTGGCCTGGATGCCACCATTAATTTGCTTTGGGCAATGGCTTAGCCTTTCAGTGTCTGTCTCTTCGTTTATCACATGGTGTCCTACTTGAATATAATTCCAGTATGGTTAAAGCACCCTGCCCTTTGGAGGTGGTTTGAACACTGAATGTCATAGTGTAAGGGCTAGGAATATTGGCTATTATTGGAGCTTTTTACTTAGAAAACATTTCCCGAGATTACCCAAGGGAGTGCAGTGCGATCTTGGGGGCCAATCATCCCACCTGCTGGTGGCAGGTGCAGAAGTGGGACAGGGCAGTTTGTCATCTCCCCAGAGCAAGCATGGGTTCTACATGAATGACATGCTGGGACACAGTCAGTCACAGTCAGGCTTGGAAGCTGGAATATTCTAGGAAACTGGGCAAGTGCCTTTTAAATTTCTTTGCGTTGATTTAGGGCAGAGGAAGTCCTGATGCTGATCACCAGGTCAGGGGAGGTCTGCCTGGTGAGCTCAAGAGAGCCTACAGGTCTCCCCTCTGAGGATACAATCTGCAGCCTTCCCAAGTAATTCCCCTACATGTCCTGGACACACACAGAGGACTCACCGTTCTGTATCCGCAGAGGCTCTTGCATTTATCATGTAGGAAGTGGGACCTGTTTAATTTCTTACCATGTCTTTCTGAATTTGGCTTACAGAGGATCATAAAAGTGAGAAAGATCAAGCTGGACTTGAACCACTGGCCCTCAGGTAATTTGAATTAGGATCTGGTAAAGGAATCAGGAACAAGGCCTGAGGGGTCTAGGGTGACTATAACTTTACAAATCAGGGTGGGGAAATGCTGATTATAATGTAATCATTTATTCATGAGACACCTTAGCCTAATTCTCTTTTGCTATAATTCTGTTGATTTCTATTTGCATATTTATTCTCCAGCCTTGGTAACCTAGACTCAGTCTGACCCAACAGTAAACTAACCAGGATCCAGGGGTCCTTGGCACCCCCAGAGCTCTCCTCTGCTTTCTTCCTGGTTGTTTAAAGACAAGGCTGTACTACTAAATTGGCTTACCCTAAGTTGAATTGGCAGCTAATTTAATAATCGTCCAATTTCCCTGGGGAAAAAAAAGAATAAAAGGACCGTAGTGTAGTTCCTTGTGGGGAAAGGCTTGGGTGTTGCAGACACCTGGGAGGATACGCTGTCTCAGGACCCAGTTTTCAATGAGTCAGTGCAGAGAATCTTATGTGCAATAAAATATGGGCTCAAGGGGCACCTGGGTGGCTCAGTCGGTTAAGCGGCTCCCTTCAGCTAAGGTCATGATCCCAGGATCCTGAGATCGAGTCCCACATCGGGCTCCTTGCTCAGCAGAGAGCCTTCCTCTCCCTCTTCCTCTGCCTGTTGCTCTACCTACGTGTGCTCTCTATCTCTCTGTCAAATAAATAAATAAAATCTTTAAAGAAATTTTAAATATATGGGCTCAGAAATCTGCTGTAGCCTCTAGTCCAAACCCCTCTGTGTCAGAAGTGTGCTTTAGACCACGTGGTGCTTCTCAGACTCCCTGCGGTGAAGAGCTGCGGTGAAGAGCGAAGGGTTCTGGTTTTGTTTTCATTGCGAATCCATCCCAGAAACGTACATGCCTGCACCCTCAACCATCCAGATGATTCCACACATCCTGCTCTCAGTTGTCAGTGGCAATGCCAGACGGCTGTGTGTCTGTCACTACTTACCTTCGGTTACTGTACTTACCTTCTTGGAGACCGGGAACCAGCAGTTCTTGGGGCTGCCCTTGGAGCAGCTGTGCCTTAGAGGGCTGGCTGAGACTCCGCTCGTCCCCAGCGTCTCCCGTGGCCAGTACCTTGGGTGGCGACTGCACCTCCTCCTCCCTCTACACCCCACCTACTCTCCGCCCCTAATCAGTGATAGGTTACTTTGATCGTTCTTTGTAGGAATGGTTCCCTTGGCTTCTGTGGCTTTTCCCATATGCCTTGGTCAGGGCGAGTTGGGCCGGTGACCTTGGCTTTACCTGTTGTCCCCTTTTACCCCGTGAGGCTCAGCAGGGAGCTGCAGGAGAAGGAGAAGGTGATTGAGGTCCTACAGGCCAAGCTGGAAGCTCGGTCCCTCACGCCCTCCAGCAGCCACGCCTTGTCGGATTTCCAGCGCTCTCCCAGCAGCTCCTCCTTCCTGTCTGATGAGCTGGAAGCCTGCTCTGACATGGATGTAGCCAGCGAGTACACACGCTACGAAGAGAAGAAGCCTGTGCCTGGTCACTCAGGTAGCCTCCCCTTTCTGAGCTGTACCACTTTTCTCCAGCCAGGCCTTATAGATCCTCCTTGGTGTGTCAGGCTGAACGTGGCCCTGGGACCAAGCACCAAGCACAGGCCCCAGTGGCTCTGGATCTTTGCTCTGCTCCTGACTCCACGGGGTGTCTCTGGGTCTCCGCTGGATGTTCATGCTGGTAGACCCGAGGGGAACTGCAGTGGGAAGAGAAAGATCATCCAGGAAGACTCTTCTTCCCCACTGTCTCCTGAGCACAGACTGTCTGACTGCCTTCCCTCTTCAAATGGGACATCACCTCCCTCCTGCTGTGGACTTGCTCACTGCATGTCCTGAGCTGGTATCCCCTGAATATCTGTCAGCGGTCACGGATGCTGTCAGTCCCACCTGGTACTTTTGGAAATGCCATTTTCACGGCTTCCGGGTCTGGGCCCCACTCTCACCTCTAAGGTGGTTTGCCTCCCTCAGGAAGCTATCTGCAAGCAAGGAAATGAACACTGTTCACAGAGTTTGTGCTTGGTGCTTTCCCAGAAAGCCAGGCTCTGCCCTGGTACCCCCGGCTAAACATAAAGCCAGATTCCAGTTCTTTGTTGACCACCAAACATTTTCTTTCATTCATGGGTTTTGTAGATTCTATCCATCATTCAAGTCATTCCGCTGTACTGTCTTCTAAGCCATCAGCAACCAGTGCGCCTCGGGGGGTTAAGGCCGAACCCAGCAGCAACCCCGTCAGCTTGCCAGCTCCCCAGAGCCCCCCCCAGGAGGCCAGCCAGGCCCAACCAGGTATGCAACAGCCAACACAGCGGGAGCTCGGGCTCCTCTCCCTCAGCGGCCTGTTTGAGTTTTCTTTAGGGAGGAATGTTTCCACCGTCAGGGGCTTCTAGGCATCAGATCCTAGACAAAATCAAGAGGCTATCCTAGTCCACCAATTGTGTCTGCGTTTTCTTTGTTCCAGATATTTTGGGCAAATCAGAGATCTGCAGTAGACTTTGATCTGCACATCCGTTTTGACCAGTAGTCAGGGAATCCTTTTAATGTAAACATTTTCATTTCTTTCTTTCATCTCTCTCTGGGGAGTGAAGAGACAGAATGTCTCTCCCAGGATTATAGTAGCCACAGAACAAAAAGAAAGTCGCTTCACTGCTCCCCTGGAAACATTACCCATTTTCTCTGCAGGGCGAGCCTCTGCAGCAGCTCGGGATGCTTTAGGATCCTTCAAGATTCTGTTCGCGTTACATGCTCATTCATTCATGGATTTACACACAGCTGGGCAGCCCTTGATATGTACCCAGTGTGTATCCTGCCCGTTGGAGTGGTACCTTTCATTTACCTGCCCCAACCTGATTGCCAGGGGTGTGCTGTTCGGTTAGAGCCCCACACCAGTGAGGGCAAGGAGAAGGCAAGCCTTGTCCTCTCCTCCTACCTCCTGCCACAACCGGCCGGCTGCCTTCAGTGTGGTTTGTCACAAGGTGACCGCAGAAGGCACAGTGCTGTCCTTCTGCGGCCCCCGTTTCTCCTGAGAGCAAGTCAGGCAAAGTCTTAAGAAGGGGATGTGTCTGACTCTTTCTGAGCTGGGACTCAAAGTTTCTGGGCCAGAGTAGGCAGCAGCTGGCCCAGGGAGTCATGGGGAAAAGCTGTTTGCCTAGTGCTATAGACATCTGTGCAAATGCTCTGGGGTCAAACGGAGCAGAAGGCCAGGGGTTTTAAAATCAGAAAGCCTCCCTGAAGGATGCCTGACCCGTGTCACTTGGTAACGTGGGTGTCTTCGCAGTGCTGCTCCGACAGCATGTCAGCATCCTGGGGCGAGGGACGTGATTAGAATGTACTTGTTGTCTTCCACGGCAGGCGTTCTCTGCGGGTCAGTCTTGGTTTCTGCTCCCTCCACAGGCTACCTGCCATGTAACTGTTTTTAGGAAAGAGGAGACAGATTCAAACATCAGAACGTCCCAGGGTCCCTAAAGACCTGTCTGTAGATGGGCTACATCATGGTCATCTGTGGAGATTTATTTTGAATGCAAATTTCCAAGCCCTCCTCCCAAGGTTTATGACTTAGTAGAGCAGGGTCTGAAGCATTTGCATGTATTAAGAATTTTTCCTAAGTGATTTGAACACCCAGACAGGCATGAAAGCTATTGTGTCTGAGTCACTTCACCAAGACCTTGATTTTTCATTTGGTGAATGAAAGCGTTGATTTGAAATTCTGAGGATTGTTTCCGTGAGACTCTTGAATGACATGCATGAGGAATGCACATTTCCCCACAGCCCTAGCCCGCTCCTGCCCTCCTCAGGGTGATCCCTCATACTCTCAGAGGGGTTCCAGGTGTAGGGAGTTTGTCACAGGGGTGAGGACTGACTCACGCCCAGGGGCGCTTGGGAGCATTAAGGCGCAGCCATCGGAGCCCTCTGTGCCCAGGACGGCTGGGAGACGCTCTTATAGCTGCCTGGGGTACAGTTTTGCCGCCTTGCCTGCTACAGCTTGGTGTTTCCAAGATAAGCAGAGAATATGTATGCCGGATATCCCCAGCGAGGGAGAAGGCGGAGGGCCCTGCTAAGGTAGCCTCTTGGGTGCAACACTTGTCCTTCGCCTTGTCAGCCAGCACCATGATGAATGATAGCCGCCCCCAAGGAGACATCAGGACAAGAAGTAGTTTCATCTTCTCCAGCTTTTCCCTGTTTCTTTCTTTCTAATGACGTGTCTCCTTTCTTCCCAACTCTGTGTTTCCAGGCCTTCACTTTCCCTCCATACCCACGCTGGTTAGACTTCCGCAGGCACCACTGCCCTCTGTTCCACCCAGCTTCCTGCCTTTCAGCCCCACCGGCCCTCCCCTCCTTGGCTGCTGTGAGACCCCCGTGGTCTCCTTGGCGGAGGCTCAGCAGGAGCTGCAGATGCTGCAGAAACAGCTGGGAGAAAGTGAGCACTTCCTGCTGCCTTTGTGTGCTCGGGCCTGGCTGCCCTGCCCTGTGTGGCCCTGCATGGCTTTGGCTTGGCGGCGGAGTTTTGGAAAATGACATAGGGTGTGCACATCGCCCATGAGTGACTGACGGACGGCCCTGCTTGCTTTTTTGGGAAATAACATTTACTGTTGTCTTTCTGGTGTGTGTGTATGTGTCACGGGTTCATCAGGCCCTAGACCTGCTCCTGTCCTGCTGCTGGCAGTGTGGGGTACCACCAAGTCTGCTGCAGGCCTGACACGGCGGTCACGTGTTTGCAGGCAGGGTGCGGGCGAGAGCTTTTGTGCCTTGCCTGTGCGAGACAAAGTGGCCACTCTCCAGGGAGTCCTTTCCATGCCTGTGATAGTCTCCTGCTGTGAAACACGCTCTGAATTAAGCTTAGCTCCTGACATCATCAGGTTGAGGGTGCAAAGGGTAGTAGCAGTAGAGGGATCCAGAAGCGGTAACGAAGTTTCTTCCCTCTTCCTATGGCGTGAGGCTCATTTCTACCCCGGGACAGGTGACACGTGGGCAGCTAGGACCAGGAGCACAGGCTGTGATACCCGATTGTAAATTCTGCCCTCTGACTCCCAGAGATCATTGATCGTATTGATTGTATCCGTTACTGACTATACGGTTGTCTTTTTGGAGACGCTTTGATACATGTCTGGGCTGGATGCCTCATCGTCAAAATTGTTGGTGTGTGATCATTTATGGCTTAGAATAAAAGAAGTAAAACCCTCACATGAGGAGTTTCCTCTCTGGTAAAGCTTAAAAGAAAACCCACCTAGAAATCAGTTTGATGTTACCTTAAAACCGCATTCTGTGCCTTTAAAAAAAAAAAAAAAAAAAAGCTCAGGTGAGCCAGAGATCGATGGTAAGGGTCACCGGGCAGTGTCCAGTGACCTAGGATCACAGCCAAGAATTCATATACATAAAGCCCTAATTGTCATTTAGCCCTGGTTACTTCTTTTGTCAATCCTGAAAATGAATACACTGTCTAGTCTACTCTGTCCCAGTTTGATTCCCCAAACCAATTAGATAAGACCCTTTTAAGGAGAGTTCATACATCTCCCTTTTTTGTAGGCAGTGAAGTCTAGATGACTGCCTTCTGCTTATCACAGCTTTACACAGTTGTAGCAAACTAGGCTAACCCAGCAACACGAACCTGTTCTTACCTGAGCCTCACGCCACTCACATGATCGATAGAGCCTGAGCAGGGAACTAAGACTCAGGGAAGTAGAGCTACTTGTTTACTAGTAGGTGACTAGTAAGCAGGAGAGATGGGCTTGAATCTGGGTCTTCTGCTCCCAGTCCTCTGATTCCATGATACCTTTTCTGTCTAGGGTGGTCTTGTTACCATCTTGCTCAAAGCTAAGCTCAACAAATTCTGGAAGCCCCTTGTAACAATCTTTTCTCTTTCTCTTTAGAGCCCAGTAGAAGGTTCATCAGAACCTCTGACCTAGAATTTGCTATTTTAGCAGTTCTGGAACCAACAGTTGACGAATAACAAATTTGTCCCATATCAAAATGGCAAGAGTGTTCTCTAGCTGACTTTTCTTTTCCTTTTCCTTTCTGTATTTGTCAATTTGTCTTTGTCCAAAAGGAGAAATAGGAGACATCTGTGCATGAAAAAGGGTCTGTTGATATGGGATGAAGTCATACGTAGTCTGAGCCATTGACCAGAGTTTGGATGGTCCCAGCTTAGGTGAGCAAGATCAGAGCCCTGTCTTGTCTGTCCTGAAGCACAGTCCTCTCTGGGGGACTGCAGCTTACCAGTGTTCCTTGTCGGCTTTGAACCAAGCCTCCATGTGGACAGTGGTGCATGGCGGCTTCTCAGGTCACCATGGGGACAAAGATCCTCTTGTGCTAGAGTCTGTCCAGCGTCTTTTGCATGGTTTAGGGCATGTGCTCTCTGTTGTGTGGCCAGGGCAAACTGGAACGTGAGAATACTGATGGCTATCACTGATAGACTTGGAACCTTCTACGGCCTTGGTTAAAAAAGTAAGCTGTTGGGCGCCTGGGTGGCTCAGTGGGTTAAAGCCTCTGCTTTCGGCTCAGGTCATGATCTCAGGGTCCTGGGATCGAGGCCCGCATCGGGCTCCCTGCTCAGCGAGGAGCCTGCTTCCACCTCTCTCTCTGCCTGCCTCTCTGCCTCCTTGTGATCTCTCTCTCTCTGTGAAATAAATAAAATCTTTAAAAAAAAAAAATAAAATAAAAAAAAATAAAAAGTAAGCTGTTGACAACCCCTGATTTCCCCCTCTGCCTTGTGTTGGGCTGGGAAGGAAGAGGGTGTGGAAAGAGGTAGTAAACCACATCTTTACTGAATCCTAACTAAAATTTTGATGCTGAGGGTCACATGGGTAGCTTGACTAGTTAGGCATCCTACTCTTGATCTCAGCTCAGGTCTTGCTCTCAGGGTCATGAATTCAAGCCCCACATTGGGCTCCATACAGGGCATGGAGCCTACTTAAAAAACAAAAATTCAGATGCTGACATTTTTCATCCCCCTCTTTAACTCCCAGGGATCCTAATGAACATCTATTATTTTGCAAATTGGGGAAGGAGAGACCCATCACAGTACTTCTCAAACTTTGCTTCTAATTAGAATCACCTGGGATGATTTTAAAGCATCCAGTGCCCAAGTTGTACCCCCAGTTAAGAGAAAATCTCTGGGAGGTCCAGAAATCAATATATATTTGTTTACATTTTCTGAGGTGACTCTAGTATGTAACCAAATTTGAGAACTGGTTACAAATGGAGATAATAATTGACAAGTTGCCAATTGCTTGGTTGGAGGGAATGATGACCTCTTCCTCTTTGCTTGGGTCAAGCTACATGTTTACTCTGCTGCCCATGCTGATAATCCCTGAAAGAAAGCAGTCTTCTGAATATAAATATCCTCAACTATAGCCCTGCCCACCTCTCTCTGTCTCTCCCACAGGCTGGACTTCTTTTTACGTAGAAGCAGAGATGATTTGGCTTGGGGAGGGCCCATGGTTTCCTAAGAGCTATGAAAGCATCAGCCTATGTTAAATGAAAGGTCCCACATCCCTCCATAGCATTGAGCACATTATGAATAGGAATGTGCTATATCCTCCAGCTTTGGGACTGAGTTCTCCTTCTGGAACCTGGACTGTATCATGAGGAAATATAGTAGAAGCCAGAAGTGGGGCCACTGGACTTTTCCCTGTGTACACTTGTAACTTTCAGATACTTTGTCCATCCTCTGTCTCTTGGTGTCTCATGCCAGCAAATACATGGGGTGAAAGTTACAGCGTCTAGGTTATGGTCTTCATCTAACTGGTATTCTGCAATGGACTGGGATTTCTGACATCGCACATGTCCCCTTTAGTGTCCATTCTTCGCCATCACACACTTCTTTGCTGGTCCTTCCCTTCCAGTCCTCTCTTCCTCACTCCAGTTTCTTTCTCCCCAGGAGTCAGCACCGTCCATCCTGCTTCCCCAGCTGCAATGCCAAGCAACCATTTAGAAGCCAGCTCTTCTCACTATCTCAACCCCACCCAGCCCCACTCTCCTCCGAGGGGCAGCACCGAACTGGGCAGAATCCTGGAGCCCGGCTACCTGGGCAGCGGCAGCCGGTGGGATGTGATGAGGCCTCAGAAAGGGAGTGTATCAGGCGACCTGTCCTCAGGATCCTCTGTGTGTCAGCTTAACTCCAAACCCACAGGTAAAACGTAAAGCTGAGCAGGTCAGCCTGTGGAATGAAATCTCACTTAGAGTCTACCCCTCTCCTACCTGGGCAGGGGCATTTTTCATTTCTCTAGTCCCTGGCTCACAGAGTGGGGGTAAAGTGAAAGGGTCCTATCTGTGCTGGACCTTTCTAAGTGCCCCCCTTCAGCCTCCCTGCCCAGGGCCTCAGCGCTGTTCAGGGGACTGGGAAAGTCAGGGACACACCTTGTGCTCTCACATTCCTGTCATTAACCACACCGGAGAAGTTTATATCCACGGACTTCTACCTTACACCTCCTCTCTGAGGCTGGAGGAAGGGCTTGATGCCTCGTTAAAGAATGTTCTGTCAAGTATCAGTAAGAGGAACAGTATCGGGCTAGAGTGACGTCTTCCCTAACGCACTCAGGAGAGAAAGTCACACTCAGGTCACCACACCTTTCTGGATATTTCAGTTATTTTTCTAAACCATGTGGAACTCCCTCACACTCATCAGTTACACTGGTCACTGTACACTTATATTTAAAACTCCCTCACACTTTGGGATGCCTGGGTGGCTCAGTTGGTTAAGCGTCTGTCTTCAGCTCAGGTCACGATCTCAGGGTCCTGGAATTGAGCCCCACATTGGGCTCCCTGCTCAGAAGAGAGTTGCTTCTCCCTCTCCTACTCCCCCTGCTCATGCTCTCTCTCTCTCTCTCTCTCTCTCTCTCTCTCTCTCTCAAATAAATAAATAAATAAATAAATAAATAATCTTGAAACTCCCTCACACTTAACTGTGTGTAGGAGGAGGTCCCTGGGGCATGCTTCCCGCGGGGCTGTCCTGGGTTTGACAGCCAATTTCCTCTTTAAGCAAAGTCACTGTGTTCCTGTGTGCCCATGTGAGAAAATGCCGTTGATGGAAGGATGGGGACGATTCGGGATCCTTCTGAGGAGCCACTGGCCGTGCCCCACTCCCACGATCCCCCCCC